>VIEB01001424.1:0-48957 GCA_006547085.1 Malus baccata
CTTTTGAGTTGATTCTTTGGCTTTAACTCTTCTTCTTCATGTAGGAATACTTGCTTGAGTAGGGAACTTCATTCGTCTACGAATCCATCTTCAATTAGGACTCCTACATTGATTAGGAATCCTTCTTCATTTAAGAATCCTTCATTTAAGCCCTTTCCTACTTCAACTAGGAAACTTTGTAACTTCAATTCTTCAACTTTGAAACGCCTTCCTAGCTTCATCAATCCCTCAAACTCGTCCATCCTTTGTGCTTCATGTGCATGAACTCCATTCTAGCCCAATTTTGCTCCAAAATGCTCCAAATTGCATCTTTTTGCTCACTTTGTCTCTAAAATCTGAAAACACATGAAAATAGCTTAAAAGACTAACTTAACTAAGAAAACACAACATAAATGCATAAGAACTAGCTAACTAAGGCGCATAAATATGCTGCTATCACCATCCCTACTCTCGAGCATATACTTAATCATAGTCATCACTTACTTAGCTCACATTTAACCAATTAAAACAATGTTTTGAATGTAGTAACATGCCTTAGAGAATCCCTCAATTCCTCACTAGATATGCACTCATTTTTCACTTAGATTTTCTGACTACACACCCTACACTAGTTATATGTGAGAAGATTGATGTAAATATGAAAACTAATGCTCACATATGTTATGACAATAAAAGCATTTTCTGAAATTATGAATGTATGTATATGATCTCATGAATGGAATGCTACTACTTAGATGCGAGAACCAGGGATATCATATGCTTATACCAATTCCAAACTCCACATATTGAAACACATAACAATCAAGATAGAAGCAAAGGGTTGTAACGGGGCTAAGGTATTGGCTAACAAAGAAAGGTAAGGATAAACAAACATTCTTAAAGAATAATAAGCAAAGTAATGAAATTGACACTTAGAATTCACTTTTGCATGCAAAAATCAATATTTAAACCCAAGGGGAAGACTCATGCAACACTTAGGGTCAAATTTAACTTTTGGACCCTTTCTTCAACAACCAACATATGTGAGGTAATTCTCACTTGTTTTCAACTCTTTTTTCATTCTTTTCATTTTGTTTTTCTTTTTTTCTTTTCCTACCAATTTTTCCTTCTTTTCTGTTTTTTTTTTTTTCTGTCTAACCCGTGCCATTCTACTTCTTTTGGCACACAAACTTTCCCTTCCCCCACACTTATTTTTCTGCACAACATTGATCAAAAGGAATTCCCTCTAAGTCATGCTTTATTATCCTTTAAGAACAAGGGTATGGATAGTCCTACTCTAGGCTAGGTAAGGATAATGTGGCTAACAACAAAAATAGGCTAAATAAGGCTCAAAGGGGTTAATCCTACAAAAACAAATGCATGGGTTGAAGGCTTTTTGGCTCTGGTGATAACTACTAAACAACTTCATCTTGTTATATGTTATGCACTCAATTTTAAGCTTTGAATGAAATGGGTTTGAGTTCTAATATTTGGATCTATAATGATGAAACACCTTCTAAGTAGCAACAGAGCAAAGAATGATGAGATCATGCAACGACTTTAGAAAACAACAAATTCACAGATTATTAACTCTCCAAAGAATGTTTAGGCTCAAGTCTCACAAGGTTGTAGCGTTAGTTTGAGTTACTTCCTTCAAGCATGTTACAAAAACTGATTTTTACTTTGTGATTACATGTGAATTCGTAAACAACAACTATAGCCAAGCATAAACCAAAGAGTATATCAAACTTCCATCCATGTTTGTAACTTTCTTTAACGGTCATGCAATTAAAAATCAAATCTTCATCATTGTGTTGGAAGGTACCCTAAGACACAAACACACAAAAACAACTTTAAAACAACTCTTTTTGGTTAATTTCAAAACTTTTTTCAAATGTTTTCTTGAATTTTCGGATTTTCTGGTAAAGCCACATAAAAACACATCAAAACATTCTAAAAACACTTAAAAACAATGAAAAACAACCTTTGAAATGTTAGGTGGTAAAATCCTACGAATTTGACACAAAAACACTTTGTTTACACCCCACACTTAAACCAAACATTGTCCTCAATGTTTCAAACATAGACTCACACAAAAACAAGCAATTAACACAACTAGCAAACATGACAAATATGGCAAAGTAAATGATATGATATTTAATAAGCACACAAATTAAACCCTCTTTTTGTCAAATTGTAGTGAAGATGTAAGTAGGGATCGTTCTAAACCGGGGATTAGGAGGGATTGCTAAACACTTGGAAACTGACTTAATTACTCAAAAACAAAGTATAAAACACTAAACTAAACTCAAAGAATGCAAAACTAAAGGTTAAAACACTTAAACAAACCTAAAAACCAAAACAGCAACTAGAAGGCTCAAAACTGCCTAAAAACCACTTTCTGGGCAGTTTTGAGCACCTACACTAATTTGGACGAAATTTGATGAAAACTTGAATCAAAACACCTAGAAACACAAATCAAAACACTTTCTAACTAATCTAAGACTTCAAAATAAAGGGGAATTTGTTTTGGACGAAAATTGAAAACAAAACAGAAACTTTAATTAACCCAGATTGTAAAAACGACTTTGGTGAAATAGATGGTTAAAAGGCTAGTTAGGAGGTTCTTCTCCACACATGTCACACTTGCAAACAAAACGATTTTCAGTTGTTCTTCCGATAAACTATGAATACTCAACGCCCCAAATTAACCGTGAATTGCACTAATTAACCCTCAGTTTTTCCACAAGTTATTAAGTTGGATGATTGCATACGACAACCCAAAACATTCCCTACAAGTTCCCTACATGAATTGCATAATAGAGATACAAGCAAGAATCATTACGTTCTATGAAAAACATAAGCATTGACGAAGCATTCGTTACTATGAATTGCATGAAACTTATGCTAAGAATTCATTCAACGCGATCGTTTTCAAGCGATCTTCACTACTTGTGATTATAAGATTGTAACTATTAGGTGAAACTCCCTCATAATCTAGCATCATATTCATGCATGAAAACTAAGCGTGCACTCTCAATCAACATACACAAATAAGTTATCAATCAAATAGATGAACGAATTGAATCCATAACTTATGAAATAACAACTGAATGTAATCGAATCAAATTGCAAGCATGTACATGGTTTCGAATCACCCCCCAACTAAGGGGGTTTAAGTCCTCATACTCACAACAATAAGTTTATTGAATTGAAACATCAAAGACATAAGAAAGATTACACCTAAAATGCCCAAGAATTCCACTTTGAAATCTGCACAGAAACTTGCTTCTTCTCCTTGCTGCGGCAGTGAGGATTTAAGGGGTTTTTGGATGAATTTGGATGACTTTGGATGAGGGGGAATGGTGGAAAACTATCTAGGATAGGTGTAGGGCACGGCTAGGAGGGTTTTAGGTCAGAAACTATGGATTTGGGTGAAGGTTTGGCTCGGCAAAGGTGATGGACAGATTCTGGCGTGAATGGAGGATGGCTGGAATGATTTTCTGATTTTGTGTAGAATGAATGGTGATTTCGGCTAGGGTGTTTAGGAGCATATAAATAGGCACCTAAAACCCTAATTAAATCAGATTGGGCTAGGGTTTGTGCGGCACTTAAGTGAACATGGGCTAGGGTTTGTAATCAGATTTTTAAAGAGAAAAGGGCCTAGGGTTCGGCCACTAAGTGGGCTAGGGCTAGGGTTTGTAACCAGATTTTTGCATGTTAATTAGGTGGGCTTGGGTTAGGGTTTAGGTGCTGCATAGGTCCAAGAGGCAAGGATGGGTCATCCAAAAGCCCAAAGTCGAGAATAGAAACTCTCGAAATTGGAAACCTCCAAGAATAGAAACTTCCACTTTTAGAAACTTTGGTTGCCAATTCCGATTTAGGAAAGATCGACCCAAACAGGAAACTTTTAGGCTTAACTCTCCTACTTCAAGTAGGAAACCTCAAATCTTCAACTCTTCAATTCCGTCCCAACCTTGTGTTCCAAGCATGTCCTTTTCAATCCAAGCTCACTTTTCGCTCCAAAAGCTCCAAATTGCATCATTTCATGTAATACGTCCTTTAACCCTGAAAACACATGAAAGTAGCTTAAAAGACTACTTTAACGAAGAAAACATAACAACAATGCATAAGAACTAGCTAACTAAGGCGCATAAATATGCTCCTATCAAATTCCCCCACACTTAGCTTTTGCTAGTCCTCGAGCAAAACAAACAAAACAAAGAAAACAAAACGAAACAATCTAACCAAAACAGAACCTAAACCTTCCAACGTTTGCCTCAGGGATTTCCAATGCACATGACATGTTAAAGATTGTTATCCCCACAGATTTGAGTCATCTTTACACAAGCACATACTTAATTAAAGCCACTACTTACTAATTCACAAGTAATCAATTAAAACAATGCTTTGAATGTAGTAACATGCCTTAGAGAATTCCCTCAATTCCTTACAAGATATACACTCTATTTTCACTCAGATTTTCTAACTCCACACCCTACACTAGTCATATGTGAGAAGATTGATGTAGATATGAAAACGAATGCTCACATATATGTATCACAAAGAACGCAATTTCTAGAGTTAAGAAGCATGTTTAGATATGATCTCATGAATGGAATGCTACTACTTAGATGCGAGAACCAGTGACACCATATGCTCATACCAAATTCAAACTCCACAAATTGAAACACATAACACTCAAGATAGAAGTTAAGGGTTGTAATGGGGCTAGGGGTGATTGGCTAACAATGGAAGGTAAGGAAAACAAACATTCTTAAAGCATAATAAGCAAAGTAATGAAATTAATGCTTAGAATTCCTTTAGATTGCAGAATTTATCTTTAAACATAAGGGGAAAGCTTAAACAACTCCTTAGGGCCGAATTCATTGTTTTGGACCCTCACTTCAACAAACAATACTTTGAAACTTTATTTTTTTTCAAACTTTTCATACTTTTTTTTTTCTTCATATTTTTTCTTTTTCTTTTCTCTTTCTTTTCTTTTAGGTGTTTTGATTCAAGTTTTCATTCAAATTCGTCCAAAGTTGTGTAGGTGCTCAAAACTGCCCAGAAAGTGGTTTTTAGGCAGTTTTGAGCCTTCTAGTTGCTGTTTTGATCTTTAGGTTTGTTTAAGTGTTTTAACTTTTAGTTTTGCATTCTTTGAGTCTAGTTTAGTGTTTTAAACTTTGTTTTTGTGTTTTTAAGGCAGTTTCCAAGTGTTTAGCAATCCCTCCTAATCCCCGGTCTAGAACGATCCCTACTTACATCTTCACTACAATTTGACAAAAAGAGGGTTTAATTTGTGTGCTAGTAAAATATCATATCACAGCATTTGGTCTTTTGGTCCTATATTTCCAGTTCGTTGACAACGATTACATGCAATGCAAAAAGTTCTAGCATCCTTAAAAATAGTAGGCCAATAAAAACCACATTCAAGTACTTTACGTGCAGTCCTTTGAGTGCCAAAGTGACCTCCACTTGCATAAGTGTGACAAAAGTTTAAAATAGACTGAATTTCAGAATCATTTACACACTTACGAATGATTTGATCAGAGCAATATTTCCATAAATAAGGATCATCCCACACATAATTTCGTGCATCATACTTAAGTTTATCACGTTGGTTTTTATTGAACTCACTTGGAATGACTTTAGATGCCAAATAATTAACTAAATCCGCATACCATGGCATACTAACCTCAATGGACATCAATTGCTCGTCCGGGAATGTCTCTGGGATAGGCACGACATCTTCTTCATGCACCAAACGGCTCAAGTGATCAGCCACAATGTTCTCACTTCCTTTCTTGTCTCGGATTTCGATATCGAACTCTTGGAGAAGAAGCATCCATCGAATAAGCCTTGGTTTAGCCTCCTTCTTCGTGAGCAAGTACTTCAACGCTGCATGATCAGTGTAAATTATTACTTTAGTACCAAGTAAATAAGAACGAAACTTATCTAAAGCAAAAACAACAGCAAGAAGTTCTTTTTCCGTTGTGGAATAGTTCAATTGAGCATCGTTCAAGGTCCGAGAGGCATAATATATGGCATGTGGCTGTTTGTCCTTTCTTTGTCCCAAAACAACGCCTAGAGCATAATCGGATGCATCGCACATAAGCTCGAAGGGAATACTCCAATCTGGTGGCCGAATGATGGTGGCCGAAGTTAGCATCTCTTTGAGGTGTTTGAACGCCGTTTCACATTCCTCGTTGAAGTCGAAGGTCACATCCTTTTGGAGAAGTTGGCGTAGGGGTGTGGAAATCTTTGAAAAATCCTTGATGAATCGCCTATAAAATCCTGCGTGGCCAAGAAAAGAACGAACCTCTCTAACCGAAGTTGGAGAGGGTAAGTAGCGTACAAGATCTATTTTCGATTTATCAACCTCAATTCCCCTTTCAGAAACGATATGCCTTAGAAATATGCCTTGTTTTACCATAAAGTGACACTTTTCCCAATTTAAAACAAGGACACTAAAATCGCCAAAGACACTAAAATCATCCATGAATACCTCAATAATCTTCTCAATAAAATCGGAAAAGATACTTACCATGCATCTTTGAAACGTGGCCGGTGCATTGCATAAACCGAATGGCATGCGAAGGTAGGCAAACGTACCAAATGGGCACGTGAATGTGGTCTTTTCTTGGTCGTCCGGAGCTATGACAATTTGATTATATCCCGAATAACCGTCAAGAAAACAATAAAAAGAATGACCGGCTAACCTTTCAAGCATTTGGTCGATGAATGGCAATGGAAAGTGGTCCTTCCTTGTGGTGTTGTTCAGCTTCCTATAGTCAATGCACACTCTCCAACCTGTTTGGATACGGGTTGGCACAAGCTCATTCTCGGCGTTCTTCACCACAGTGACTCCTGACTTCTTCGAGAGAACTTGATCCGGTGAGACCCAACGGCTATCCGAGATTGGATAAATCACTCCACAATCGATACGCTTTATAATCTCCTTTTTCACAACTTCCATCATTGGAGGGTTGAGTCGGCGTTGAGCCTCTCGAGTTGGTTTAGCCCCCTCCTCTAGAAATATGCGATGCAGGCATGTTGTAGGGCTAATTCCCTTAATATCGGCTAATGTCCATCCAATGGCTGTTTTGTGCTCTTTCAACACTCGAATCAACTTTTCCTCATCTAATGCCGTGAGTGATGAAGAGACAATGATGGGAAACGGGAATTGGAATTGGGTTAGAAGGTAACAACGTATTTGTGGAAACGGGAATTGGAATTGGGTTAGAAGGCTTACCCCGATGTTGTGGCAATGATTCAAAGGCAGCCACAAGCTCAGCATGCTCCTCCTTAGGTATGGCAAGATTGGGTTTCATTCCAATTCCTTGGGCAATTGTTGTTTCTAGTGGATCGTCTTCCAACATATCAAGATAATCCTGCGCCAATTCATCCAATACATCAATAGAAAAACAAGAATGATCATCTTTAGGAAATTTCATAGCTTCAAAAATGTTAAAATTAATAATCTCCCCATCAAATTCCATTGTCAACGTCCCTTTGAACACATCGATCTGGGTGCGTGCTGTTTTCATGAAGGGCCTCCCAAGTAGAATCGGCAATGGGGTGACATTTGGTGAGTCCTCCATCTCTAAAACATAGAAATCCGCTGGAAATATCAAGTTATCCACCTGCACCAACACATCTTCCAAAACTCCTTTCGGATATGCATTAGAACGATCGGCTAATTGAATTATAACGCCATCGTTTTTAAGTTCTCCTAAGTTCATGGATGCATATATTGAGTATGGCATGACGTTAATTGAAGCTCCTAGATCTAACATAGCATGTTCAAATTTAGTATTGCCTATAACACATGGAATTGTAAAACTACCCGGATCTTTGCATTTAGGGGGTAGTTTTCTTTGCAAAACAGCGGAAACATTCTCACTTACCTAGGCAACCTCTTTGTACTTGTTTAATGGCGTCAAGAAGAGGTATATTGACTTGCACTTTCCGAAACGTCTCCAAAATGTCTTTCTCGTTCTCCTCCTTCTTGGATTGCTTCAACCTGCTAGGAAAAGGCACGTTTAATGGAATAGAACTAGAAGAAGTTGGATTTGAACTTACCTTGGCCGAATTATATGGGTTGGAATTGCAAGGAGGTTGCGGCAAAGGGTGTTCCATCCTTGCCGTAGGTGAGGTTTGTGGTTCTTCCTCAAACAGCAGCTTTTCATCCTCTTTTTTACTTGATTTGGATGCTTGGGGTTCAGTTCCAACTTGTTTGCCACTCCTCAATGTAATTGCTTTGGCGGTTTCGAATCCCCCTTTTGGATTTGCAACGGTTGAACTAGGGAGTCTCCCTTGGTCTCGAAACTGTCCTACAAACTCTGCAATTTGCCCAATTTATTTTTCCAAGTGATCCACCCTTTTATCTTGGCTTTGCAATGCTTTGGTTTGATTCTCTTGCCCCTGAGACAAAGTGTTCAGTAATTTAAGATTTGTATCATTATCCAAGGACGTACCTGAATTTATTGGGGCAGATTGTATTTGAGTTTGATTTGGTGCGAGTGGCTTTTGATAGAAACCCGGGGGTTATTGCCGAAATGTGTTTTGTTGGGGTTCTCGCCATTTGAAATTCAGATGATCACGCCAACCGGGATTGTAGGTGTTAGAAAAGGGATCATTCCTTTGTTGGTATTGCTGCCCAAAGCCCACGGCATTGAGGGTCTCCCACCCTCCATTCTCAATCAATTGTGGGCACTTGTCCGTAGGATGTCCTTGCATGGAACATACACCACATGCACTTACATTTTGAACTTTTGGCCCTTCCACAACTGATATGATATTAACTAGCACTCAAATTAACCCTCTTTTTATCAATTGTAGTATGGAATGTAAGTAGGGATCGTTCTAGGCCGGGGATTATGAGGGATTGCAAAATCACTTGAAAACTGACTCAAAAACGTAAAAACAAAGTTTAAAACACTAACTAGACTCAAAGAATGCAAAACTAAACTTTAAAACACCAAAACAAACCAAAAGACTCAAAATAACACAAAAACACTCAAAACTGCCTTTCAACCACTTTCTGGGCAGTTTTGAGCTCTAAACAAGATTTTGACGAAAATTGGGTTTAACTTGACTCAAAACACTTAAAAACACAAACTAACACACTCTCTAACTAATTTGACACTTGAAAACAAAGGGGGATTTGGTTTTTACGAAATTGAAAACAAAACATAAACTTGTAAATCAAAACAGATTTTAAAACGAATTTGATTGAATTGAATGGATAGAAAGCTAGCTAAGGGGTTCATCTCCACACATGTTATACTTGCATTCAAAACGATTTCCAATTGCTTTTCAATAACCCATGAATTCTCAACGCCCCAAGTTAATTAGGTCCGCTTAAATTAACCTTCAGATTTTCCTAACGTTATTGAATTGGATGATTGCATACGACAACCCAAAGCATTCCCCACAAGTCCCCTACATGATTGCATAATAGAGATACAAGCAAGAATCATTAAGTTCTATGAAAACCATAAGCATTGACGAAGCACTTGTTACTATGATTGCATGAAACTTATGCCAAGAATTTACTTAACGCGATTGAGATCATCAACCTTTACTACTTGTGAATATAAGTCCATAACGATTAGGTGAAATTTCCTTATATCCTAGCATCAAATTCATGCATGCAAATTAAGTGTCGACCCTCAACCAACATACACAAATCAGTTTTAATTCTTGTAGATAAGTAAATTGAATTCACAACTTATGAAACGCAATTAGAAGTAATCAAATCATATAGCAAGCATAAACATGGTTTCGAATCCCCCCCTAGCCAAGGGGGGTTTAGTTCCTCATACTCGCAAAGCAAAGATACATAAATTTAGAAATTAAAATCCAAAGAAAGAAAACACCTAGAACGCTCCAACTTGGCAGCAAGCTCATCAACGAATTCTCCTTCCTCCTTGCTGCGGCAGAGAACTTTAGAACAGGTTTTTGGGGTTATTTGTGGTGTAGAATGGATGGGGAATGGTATGGGAAGGTTTAGGGTTGATGGGGGTACGGCTAGGGATGATTTTGGGAAGAATTTTTGGACTTTGGTGATGGGAAGGTGCGGCAGAAATCAAGGGCAGATTTCTGGCGTGAATGATTGTGTATGGGAGATGATGATCTGATCTAGGGGTTATAATGAGTATATATAGGCATCAAAAACCCTAGGGTAATCAGATTAGGGTTTCTAGAAGCCCAAATCCACCAGAAATTAGGTTAAAACAATCAGATTTTTAGTGGGAATAAGGCCTAAGGTGCGGCTAGGGTTAGGGTTTAGAGATGGGCCTTCTAGAATGCCTTGGAAGGCAAGGAAATCAGATATTCTAGAGGCCTAGGTGCGGCTAGGGTTAGGGTCCACAAGGAATTAGGGTTTAGGTCATCTAAAAGCCCAAAGCCAAGAATAGAAACTCTCGAAAATAGAAACCTCCAAGAATAGAAACTTCCAACTTTAGAAACTTTGGTTTCCAAATCTGAATTCTTTGTTCTTCACTTTCATTTCTTCATTTCTTAAGCTCATTTGACCTTCAAACTCGTCCATTCCTGGTGCTCCATTAGCATACACTCCATTCCAGCTCAATTTTGCTCTAAAATGCTCCATTTTGCACTTCTTTGCATACTTCGTCTCTAAACCTGAAATTGCACGAAAATGACTTTAAACACTAAAATAACTAAAGAAAAACAACATAAATGCTTAGGAACAAGCCAACTAAGTCGCATAAATATGCTCCTATCAACAACCTGAGAAAGCAACGTAGTAAGGTTAGCCATTTGATTTTGAAGTTCGGTTATGGCACTTACCTCATTCACTTGGTGTTGCCGTGGGGTGCCTCTTTGGCCAACACCTTCGTATTGTTGAGGATTCAACGCTCGATTAGCAATCAAAGTCTTTGCTGCCGTGGGAGTCTTGTCCACCAAAGCTCCTCCCGCGGAAGCATCTAGCATTTGTCGTTCGATAGGTAGTAGCCCCTCGTAGAAGTATTGTAGCAGAAGCTCCTCGTTCATTTGATGCTGTGGACAAGAAGCAACAAGAGATTTAAAACGTTCATAATACGTAGGAAAAGACTCACCTTCTTCTTGTTGAATTCCACTTATCCTTTTTCGTAAGAGGATGACTCGAGAAGTTGGGAAAAACTTCTCCAAGAAAGCTCGTTTCATGCTCTCCCAAGATGTGACCGTTCCGGGAGCTAATTCATACAACCAATCTTTCGCCTTTTCCATGAGAGAAAAGGGAAAGGCCTTCATCTTTAATATACTCCCGTCGACATTGATTGGAGTCATGCTTGAACACACCACCTCGAACTCTTTCAAGTGCTTGTTAGGATCCTCCATGGACAACCCATGGTACTTCGGAATATGGTGTAGCAAACTTGACTTTAACTCGAATTCCTCGATCTTTCCTTGGGCAGCCGCCGGATATTGAATACATAGAGGTGCGGCATTGTCCAATCCCGAAGCCGATAGCTCCTTGATTGTACGATTGTCTTGTGCCATGACTGTCTCAAATTCACCCACTTGTGCCGTGGGTTCCTCTTCCTCAATCTCAATTTCGGCTTCTACATTTGAACTTGATTCACTAGGTTCTGGATTCTTCCTCTTTCGTCTCAACTCTCGTTCAAAATCGTCGTCAAAGTCCAAGATGTGTTCACGAACCGGATGAGAGCTCCGAGTCATAAAGTAGTACCTAAAAACACGAAACAAAAGCAAAGTAAAAATCTGGACTCAATTAAAACAAATTGAAATAAAACAATCCAAGGGATTAGCAACTTCACTAATCCCCGGCAACGGCGCCAAAATTTGATGTGAAAATTATGTTGACACACAAATTAAACCCTATTGATGACAATTGTAGTAATGATGCAAGTAGAGATCGTTCTAAATCGGGGATTAACTAGGGATGCTAATCAAGACAAATAAGACTCAAAAACACTAAACTAGACTCTATAGACTCAAAACTAACTTAAAACACTAAAAACAGCAAGAAACACTCAAAAAGACTCAATTCTAGACCTAACAAGTGATTTGGACGAAAATAGAACTTCAAAGACTCAAAAGACTTAAAAGAAACACGTTTTGACTCTAAAAACAAGATTTAAAAGCAAGGGGGTTGATTTGAACGAATTTAACTTTTAAAACAAAAACTTTGAAAACAAACTTGACAAAAACGATTTTAGGGAAATTAAGATGGTGGAAGGCTAGTTAGAAGGTTCCTTCTCCACACATGAAACATATGCATACGACTCGATTTCCAATTACTCTTTCAACAAACCATGAATGACAATGCCCCAAATTAACTAGATCGACCAATTAATTCTCAGATTTCCCTAGATTCATTGAATTGAATGGGATACGCATTACAACCAAATTATTCTTATCAAGGACCCTAACTATGGAATACGCATGATAGAGACACATATCAAAGATCATTAAGTTCAATGGAAATCATAAGCATTGACGAGGCATTCATAACTATGGGATACGCATGTTACTCTTGCCTAGGATTTACTTAACACAATCGTGACTAGCGACTTTTACTACTTATGAATATAAGTTAATAACGATTAGGTGAAATTCCCTTATACTCTAGCATCAAATTCATGCATGCAAACTAAGTATGCATCCTTAATCAACACACAAGAACAAGTTATCAATCAAATAGATAAGTAAACCACATTCACGATTCATGAAATCATAATTGGAAGAAATCAAGTCATATAAAACATATGATCATGGCTTTGAATTCCCCTCTAACTATAAAGAAATTAGTTCCTCATGTTCGCAAATAAACAAAGATAAATAAATATAAACATTGACATAAAGATAGAAAACACCTAGAAACGCTCCGACAATCCAACGTCTTGAATGGCATGCACGGCTCCAAGTTGTCTTCCTTGTTCTCCTTTGCAAGTCACGGCACAATGAGGGTGTGATGGATGAATGATGTAGAGAAAATATGGTAGAGGATGGTGAATGAATAGGTGCAGCAATGGGTTGTATATATAGGCTGAAAATTCACATTCCTAGGTAGCAAAGGACAAGGTTTTAAAGACCTAAACTACATAGGATAATAACATACAATCCTACAAGGAAAACAAGTCAAAAACCCAAAGGGATTGGGAGATAAGGTGCAGCACAAAGAGTGTGAAATGATAAGGCTTCTAGAAACCAAAATCCTAAAGGAAATAGGGTAGAAAATTCGGCACAAAGTTAGGGTTCTAGAAGGATCATACAAGGCAGATTTTTAGGGGTTTCTAGAAAGGTTCTAAGCACCCTATGTGTAGGATAAGGTTAAGATCTTCTAGAAATCCCATTTTAAGCCATCTGATTCTTTGGCTTTAACTCTTCTTCTTCACGTAGGAATACTTGCTTGAGTAGGAAACTTCATTCGTCTTGGAATCCATCTTCAATTAGGACTCCTACATTGATTAGGAATCCTTCTTCATTTAGGAATCCTTCTTTTAAGCCCTTTCCTATTTGAACTAGGAAACACAACATAAATGCATAAGAACTAGCTAACTAAGGCGCATAAATATGCTCCTATCAGTGTCCACCTTTGCCGTGGGTGGGCTTGTGTCCTCCTCTTCAAATTGTTTTTTTCATCTTCTTTGAGACTTGATGTAGATGGTTTAGGACCTGCCCCAACTTCTTTTCCACTTCTCTACAATATGGCTTTTGCACTTTCGAAACCTCCTTTTGGATTTGGAATGGTAGAACTAGGGAGTTGGCCTGGGTCCCGAAATTTGCTCACAAAGTTTGCAATCTGCCCAATTTGTTTCTCCAATTGATCCACCCTTTTGTCTTGGCTTTGCATAGCTTTGGTTTGATTTTCTTGCCCCTGAGACAAGTTAGTTAGTAACTTAAGGAGTGTATCATTGTCAAGAGATGTACCTGAAGCATTTGGGGCAGATTGTTGTGGAACATGTGGGGGTGCGTATGGCTTGGTGAAAAACCCGAGGGGTTGTTGCCTAAAGCCTCCTTGTTGTTGGGGTTGTTGGGTCTCCCTCCACTTAAAGTTTGGATGGTCTCTCCAACCTGGATTATATGTGTTTGAATATGGATCGTTCCTCGGTTGGTTTTGGCCTTGAAATCCAATTGCGTTAGCGCTCTCCCATCCACCATTCTTAATAAGTTGAGGGCACTTTTCCGAGGCATGTCCTTGGATAGAACATACGCCACACACCATTGGCCCTTGCATCCTCATTCATTCGGCCATCTCAGACACAATGGAAGTAAGATTAGCTAATTGTGAATGAATGTCGGATGTGGAACTTACCTCATGCACTTGTTGCCGTGGGGGTCCTCTTTGGCCAACGCCTTCGTATTGTTGAGCGTTCAATGCTCGATTAGCAATCAAGATCTTGGCAGCCAGGGGTGTTTTGTCCACTAATGCTCCACCTGCCGAGGCATCGAGCATTTGACGTTCAAGTGGTAGGAGCCCCTCGTAAAAGTATTGTAGAAGTAACTCCTCCTTCATCTGATGCTGTGGACAAGAAGCAACAAGTGATTTAAAACGTTCATAATAAGTGGGAAAAGACTCACCTTCTGATAGGGGCATATTTATGCGCCTTAGTTAGCTTGTTCTTGTGCATTTACATTGTTTTTCCTTAGTTAAAGTAGTCTTTTGAGCTAGTTTGATGTATTTTCAGGTTCTAAGGGTTAAGTATGCAAAATGATGCATTTTGGAGCCTTTTGGAGCAAATTAGAGCTTGGAATGGACATCATATACTTGGAGCCAAGAGGATGGACGAAATTGAAGATTTGAAGATGATGTTTCCTACTTGAACAAGGTTTCCTAGTCGAAGTAGGAAAGCGCCTAATCAAAAGATGAAATCCTAGTCAACGAAGGATTCCTAATTGAAGAAGGATTCCTAATCAACGAGGGATTCCTAGTTGAAGATGGATTCCTAGAAGAATGAAGATTCCTACTCAAACAAGGTTTCCTACTCGAAGTAGGAAAGTTAAATCCAAATGGCATCAAGTTGCAGCTACAAAGAAGATTTCCAAGTCAAGAGAGGATTGGGACATATTTTCCTAATGCTAGAAGGACTCCTAAGTGTTGTAGGACACAAATGAGAAGTTTCTAGAAGGTTTCCATCCTTGCCGTGGGTTTCATGCAATTCCTAATAGTTTTGGGGCTTTCTAGAAGCCCTATCCTTAAATCCCTACATTGGTGCCGCACCCTAGCTTCTAGATACCCTAGTTCCTTGCCTTGCAAGGCATTCTAGAAACCTTATCACCTTATCCCATTGCTGCCGCACCCTTATCCCTTTTCCTTTGCAAAATCTGATTGTTTAAACCTATTTCCTTGTGGATTTGGGTTATCCAAGTCCATATCTGATTACCCTAGGGTTTTAAGTGCCTATATATACTCATATTAACCCCTAAATCAGATCACCACCTCTCATACACATTCATTCATCCTATAAATTCAGAAATTCGTCCAAACACTTCTCCACACCTTTGCCGCACCATTCCCTTCCCCTAAACACTACTACATCCATCCATAACCATTCTCCACCATCCATAACCCCAAAGAACCTGTCCCTAGACCTTTGCCGCACCAAGGAGGAGGAGAAGGAAGCTCGAAAGTTCATGCAATTCAAGTCCGCGTCGCTGGAAATTCTAGGTGTTTCTTTTCCTTTGCTTTCAATGTTTAAATTCAATTCTCTTTGTTTTGTGCGTATGAGGAACTAAACCCCCCCTTGGCTAGGGGGATTCGAAATACATGTTTATGCTTGCGTTATGATTTGATTACTTCTAATTACGTTTCATAAATCGTGAATTCAATTTACTTATCTATGTGAATTACATTGATTTGTGTGTGTTGGTTGAGAGTGCACGCTTAATTATCATGGATAAATTGAATGCTAGGATATAAGGAAATTTCACCTAATCGTTATGGAATTATATTCACAAGTAGTAAAGGTTGATGATCGCAATCGTGTTAAGTAAATTCTTGGCATAAGTTTCATGCAATCATAGTAACAAGTGCTTCGTCAATGCTTATGGTTTTCATAGATGTTTATGCTTGCGTTATGATTTGATTACTTCTAATTACGTTTCATAAATCGTGAATTCAATTTACTTATCTACGTGAATTACATTGATTTGTGTGTGTTGGTTGAGAGTGCACGCTTAATTATCATGGATAAATTGAATGCTAGGATATAAGGAAATTTCACCTAATCGTTATGGAATTATATTCACAAGTAGTAAAGGTTGATGATCGCAATCGTGTTAAGTAAATTCTTGGCATAAGTTTCATGCAATCATAGTAACAAGTGCTTCGTCAATGCTTATGGTTTTCATAGATGTTTATGCTTGCGTTATGATTTGATTACTTCTAATTACGTTTCATAAATCGTGAATTCAATTTACTTATCTACGTGAATTACATTGATTTGTGTGTGTTGGTTGAGAGTGCACGCTTAATTATCATGGATAAATTGAATGCTAGGATATAAGGAAATTTCACCTAATCGTTATGGAATTATATTCACAAGTAGTAAAGGTTGATGATCGCAATCGTGTTAAGTAAATTCTTGGTTGGGAAAAACTTCTCCAAAAACGCCCTCTTCATACTTTCCCAAGATGTGACAGTTCCGGGAGCGAACTCGTGATAGGGGCATATTTATGCACCTTAGTTAGCTTGTTCTTGTGCATTTACATTGTTTTTCTTTAGTTAAAGTATTCTTTTGAGCTAATTTTATGTATTTTCAGGTTCTAAGGGCAAAGTATGCAAAAGGATGCATTTTGGAGCCTTTTGGAGCACATTTGAGCTTGGAATGGATGTCATATGTTTGGAGCCAAGAGGATGGACGAAATTGAAGATTTGAAGATGATGTTTCCTACTTTAACAAAGTTTCCTAGTTGAAGTAGGAAAGTCCCTAAGTGAAGATGGAATCCTAGTTGAATTAGGATTCCTAGTCAAAATGGGTTTCCTAGTTGAATTAGGATTCCTTGAAGATGAAGATTCCTACTCAAACAAGGTTTCCTACTTGAAGTAGGAAAGTCAAAATCCAAATGGTCTCAAGTGAAGCAACAAAGAAGTTTTCCAAGTCCAAGAAGGAAAAGGAGTCCAAGATGAAGAAGGAATGACAAAGACAAGGTTTCCTAATCCTAATAGGCAAAGTTTCCAAGTGCAATGAGGAGTCCTTATCCATTTAGGGCACCTTATCCATTTAGGATACCTTATCCTTGTTCTAGAAACCTTATCCATCCTTGCCGTGAGTTTTCCTTGCATTAGAGGGTTTCTAGAAGCCCTAATCTGCCCTATTCTAGAAGCCTTATCACCTCATCTCCTTACCTGCCGCACCTAGGAAGCATTATCCCTTTTTATTTCTGAATTCTAAGCCTTTTTCCTTGGGGATTTGGGTTCTAGAAAGCCTAATCTGATTCACCTAGGGTTTTGGGGTCCTATAAATATGTGTGTCACACCCATTCATTGAGACCACCTCCCATAATTCATCATTCACGCCAGAAAATCATCCACCACAATTCCTGACCCTAAAACACCTTTGCTGCACCCCCCCACCCCTCCTAAACACTACTACACCATCCCATAACCATTCATCCATAAAAATACCACCCAAAACCTGTCCCTAGACCTTGTGCCGCAACAAAGAAGAGGGAGGAAAGTTTGTGGACGTGCTTGGTGTTCAAGTTGGAGCGTTGGAGCGTCTAGGTGTTTTCTTTCCTTTGTTTTCAATGTTTAAATTAAATTATCTTTGTTTTATGCGTACGAGGAACTAAACCCCCCCTTGGCTAGGGAAGGATTCGAAACCATGTTTATGCTTGCTATATGATTTGATTACTTCTAGTTGTGATTCATAAGTTGTGATTTCAATTTACTTATCTGTTTGAATTAAAACTGATTTGTGTATTTTGGTTAAGAGGGCCCGCTTAGTTTTCATGCATGAATTTGATGCTAGGATATAAGGGAATGTCAATTAATTGTTATGAACTTATATTCGTAAGTAGTAAAGGTTGTTGATCACAATCGCGTTAAGTAAATTCTTGGCATAAGTATTATACGCTTTCATAGTTACGAGTGCCTCGTCAATGCTTATGGTTTTCATAGAACTTAATGATCCTTGCTTGTTTTCTATTATGCGCTTTCATGTAGGGAACTTGTGGGGAATGCTTTGGGTTGTCGTATGCAATTCATCCAACTCAATAAAAGTAGGAAAATATGATGGTTAATTTAAGCGGACCTAATTAACTTGGGGCGTTGAGAATTCATGGTTATTGAAAAGCAACTAGAAATCGTTTTGTATGCAAGTATGACATGTGTGGAGAAGAACCCCCTAGCTAGCCTTCCATCCATTCATTTAAACCAAATTCGTTTTACAATCTGTTTTGTTTTACAAAGTTTTTGTTTTGTTTTCAAATTCGTCAAAACCAAATCCCCCTTTATTTTCAAGTGTCAAAATAGTTAGAAATCAATTTAGTTTGTGTTTTTAAGTGTCTTGAGTCAAGTCACAGCCAATTTTAGTCCAAATTCCTCCTTAGTGTCCAAAACTGCCCAGAAAGTGTTTTTAAGGCAGTTTTGAGTGTTTACTTGCTGTTTTGAGTCCTTTGGTTTGTTTAAGTGTTTTAAAGGTTAGTTTTGCATTCTTTGAGTCTAAATTAGTGTTCTAAACTTGTTTTTACGTATTTGAGTCAGTTTTCAAGTGATTTAGCAATCCCTCCTAATCCCCGGCCTAGAACGATCCCTACTTACATTCCATACTACAATTGATAAAAAGAGGGTTAATTTGAGTGCTAGTTAATATCATATCAACTCGTACAACCAATCCAATACTTCATCTATTAAAGAGAATGGAAAAGCCTTCATCTTCAAAATACTTCCGTCGATGTTAACCGGAGTCATGCTTGAACACACCACTTCAAATTCTTTCAAATGCTTGTTCGGATCCTCCATGGATAGCCCATGGTATTTTGGAATGTGGTGGAGCAAACTTGACTTTAACTCGAACTCTTCGGTCTTACCTTGCGCAGCCGTGGGATATTGGATACACAAAGGTGTGGCATTATCTAATCCCGAAGCGGCGAGCTCCTTGAGTGTTCGGTTGTCCATGGCCATGTCTTGCACTACTTCTCCCACTTGTGCCGTGGGTATCTCCTCCTCTTCTGGAACTTGTTCTTCAAACTCAGGTTCAGGAATAGGTGGGTTACGACCTTGCTGATTCCTATTCCTTTTCAAAGTCCTCTCAAAATTGTCGTCAAAATCCAAGATATGCTCACGAATCGGATGAGAACTCCAAGTCATAAACTAGTACCTTAAAAACAAAGAACCAAAACAAGGTCAGAAACTTCAAAAAAATAAATGAATGAAAAGAAACAATCAAAGGGATTAGCAAAGTTGCTAATCCCCGGCAACGGCGCCAAAAATTTGATGCAAAAATTAACTTAACACACAAATTAAATCCTCTTTTTATCAAATGTAGTAAAGTATGTAAGTAGGGATCGTTCTAGGCCGGGGATTAGGAGGGATTGCTAAATCACTTGGAAATTGACTTGAAAACGTAAAAACAATGTTTAAAACACTAAACTAGACTCAAAGAATGCAAAACTATACTTTAAAATACTAAGATAAACAAAAAGATTCAAAACAGCAACCAAAGACTCAAAACTGCCTTAAAAACACTTTCTGGGCAGTTTTGGGACTCTAACACAAACTTGGAAGAATTTTAGTTTTCCAATGAATTAAAACACTTAAAACACACAAACTAAAGTGATTACTAACTCATCTAACACTTTGAAATAAATGGGAGATTGGTTCTTGACGAATTTGAAAACAAAACAAACTTTGTAAAACAAAACAGATTGTAAATGAATTTGAATGAAACTTATGGATGGAAGCTAGCTAAGGGGTTCTTCTCCACACATGTTATACTTGCATACAAAATGATTTCCAGTTGCTTTTCGATAAGCTATGAACACTCAACGCCCCAAATTAACCGTGAATTGCACTAATTAACCCTCAGTTTTTCCACAAATTATTTGGTTGGATGATTGCGTACGACAACCCAAAATATTCCCTACAAGTTCCCTACATGAATTGCATAATAGAGATACAAGCAAGAATCATTAAGTTCTATGAAAAACATAAGCATTGACGAGGCACTCGTTACTATGATTTGCATGAAACTTATGCCAAGAATTTACTTAACGTGATTGTGACTAGCAACCTTCACTACTTGTGAATATAAGTTCATAACGATTAGGTGAAACTCCCTTATATTCTAGCGTCAAATTCATGCATGAAAATTAAGCGTGAACTCTTAACCAACATACACAAATCAGTTTTTATACGAACGGATAAGTAAATTGAATTCACAACTTATAAATCACAACTGAAGGTAATCAATTCATATTACAAATATATTCATGGCTTTGAAATTCACTGCTCTCTCATGCTGCCAAAGGCAGCCTACTCATTCTGTCCAGTCAGTATGTTTGATCTCTCATCCGCTGCCAAGGGCAGCTCCCTCACTCTCCCTCTGACTTTTCTTGGTCTCTGACCTCTCTCCCCCTCACTGTTTTTCTCTCACGCTGCCAAGGCAGCTGTGCTGCCAGCCTTCTGTCCTCCCTTTATTTTCTGCACCTGTCCCCTTCTCCTGCGCCAGTCCCCAATTCAATAACGTTAGGAAAATCTGAAGGTTAATTTAAGCGGACCTAATTAACTTGGGGCATTAAGAATTCATGGGTTATTGGAAAGCAATTGGAAATCGTTTTGAATGCAAGTATAACATGTGTGGAGATGAACCCCTTAGCTAGTCTTCCATCCATTCACTTTCACCAAATTCGTTTTTAAAATCTGTTCTAGTTTGCAAGTTTGTTTTGTTTTTAAATTCGTTCAAAATCAATCCCCCTTTACTTTGTTGAGTCATAGTAGTTAGAAATCACTTTAGTTTGTGTTTTTAAGTGTCTTAGGTCAAGTTAAACCCAATTTTCGTCCAAGTTTGTGTCTAGTGTTCAAAACTGCCCAGATTGTGGTTTTAAGACAGTTTTGAGTGTTTCTGGGCTGTTTTGAGTCTTTTGGTTTGTTTTGGTGTTTTAAAGTTTAGTTTTGCATTCTTTGAGTCTAGTTTAGTGTTTTAAACTTGTTTTTACGTATTTGAGTCAGTTTTCAAGTGATTTAGCAATCCCTCCTAGTCCCCGGCCTAGAACGATCCCTACTTACGTATTTTGCTACAATTGATAAAAAGAGGGTTTAATTTGTGTGCTTATATATTTCGCATCACTAAACCTAACCTATATTGACTCAAAACACTCTAAAGAACCTAATTAGGACAGATTCTGACCTAATAACATAAAACAGAAAAGGGTGTTTGATTTCTGACGAAATTGAATTAACACTAAACGGATTGCAAATCAAAGTAAACTAAAACAAAATTGAGATGAATTCAAGGGTGAAAAGATAGTTAGAGGATCCTTCTCCACACATGAACATATGCAACATAAATCAATTTCCAGTATTGTTTCTTTAAACCATGAACGACAATGCCCCAAATTAATCGTGAATGCACAAATTAACTATCAGATTTCCCTAAATTCATTGAATTGGATGAATGCATGCAACAACCCAAATTATTCTTCTCAGATTCCCTATATGAACAGGATGATAGAGGTACATTCAAAGATCATTAAATTCCATGGAAATCATAAGCATTGACAAGGCAATTATAACTATGAACTGCATGATACTTTTGCCAAGAATCTACTTAATCAATGGGATGCATGACAAGGCTCTCCTTCTTCTCCAAAAGGTGCGGCAGATATGTATATGGATGTAGGATGGTGTTTTGTGATGTAGAATGGTGATTAGTGTTGCGGCAAGGTGTTTCTGAATGGTGTGAAGGGTGGTGACGAATTTAGGTTTTAAAAACCCATATACATAGGCATGGCAAAGCTAGGGTTTTCACAAAATCTGATGGGAAAAAGGTTAGGGTTTTGAAGATAAAAGGCTTGGCCCACCCAAAGGAGAAAAGAACTAGGGTTTGTGCAGATTTTTAGGCCTCTAGAAGTGTTAGGTGCGGCACAATCCTAGGGGAGATAGATTAGGGTTTAAACTTAGCAGATTTTAAGGCTTAGGGCCTAAGGATTCGGTTTAGGGTTTAAATCAACAAGGAAAAGGATTTTTGGCCCACTTAGTTTCTGAAAAGGATTTGTAGAACCCAAATCCACAAGGAAAAGGGCCTAACAAATCAGAATCCAACAGGGAAGAAGCTTGGGAGGTGCGGCAAGGGTTGGAACCAAGGTGAAAAAAAAAAATTAGGAAACTTCCAATCCAAGAATAGAAACTTTCAAGAATGGAAACCTCCAACTTTAGAAACTTTGGCTTCCAGTTCTGAACTCTTTGTTCTTCATGTTCATTTCTTCATTTCTTGCCTCCTTTGATCTTCAATTTCGTCCATCCATTTGACTCCAAGCATGTGATATCCATTTTATGCTCAAAACTACTCCAAAAGGCTCCAAATTGCACCGTTTTGCATACTTTGTCATTTGGACCTACAAACACACAAAAATAGCTTAAAACACTATAATAACCACAAACTAACTATGTGCAAGAAAACAAGCTAACTAAGTCCCATAAATATGCTCATATCAAATTCCCCCACACTTAGCTTTTGCTAGCCCTCGAGCAAAACAAAGCAAACAAAACAAACAAAACATAACCTAAACCTTCCAACATTTGCCTCAGGGATTTCCAATGAAACATGACACATTAAAAATCACTAATCACATAGATTTTAGTTATCCCTACCCTCAAGCGCAAACTTAATCACAGTCACCACTTACTAGTTCGCATTTAATCATATAAAACAACATTTTGAATGTAGTAACATGCATTAGAGAATTCCCTTAATTCCTGATAGGAGCATATTTATGCGCCTTAGTTGAGCTTGTTCTTGTGCATTTATAGTGTTTTTCCTTAGTAAAATAGTCTTTTAAGCTAGTTTTATGTGCTTTCAGGTTCTAAGGGAAAAGTATGCAAAAGGATGCATTTTGGAGCCTTTTGGAGCAAATTAGAGCTTGGAATGGACATCATATGCTTGGAGCTAAGAGGATGGACGAAATTGAAGATTTGAAGATGATGTTTCCTACTTGAGCAAGGTTTCCTAGTCGAAGTAGGAAAGCGCCTAATTAAAAGATGAAATCCTAGTCAACGAAGGATTCCTAATTGAAGAAGGATTCCTAATCAACAAGGGATTCCTAGTTGGAGATGGATTCCTAGAAGAATGAAGATTCCTACTCAAACAAGGTTTCCTACTCGAAGTAGGAAAGTTAAATCCAAATGGCATCAAGTTTCAGCAACAAAGAAGAATTCCAAGTCCAAGAAGGAAAAGGAGTCCAAGATGAAGAAGGAATGATAAAGACAAGGTTTCCTAATCCTAATAGGCAAAGTTTCCAATCAAATGGCGAGAACCTTATCCATTTAGGACACCTAAACCTTATCCTTATCCCTTAATGCCGCACCTAGGAGGACCTTTCCTACCCAAAATCTGATTGTTTTAAGCCCTTTCCTGATGGGATTTAAACCTCCAAGTCCTAATCTGATTTGCTAGACTTTTAGGACCCTATAAATACATGGTGCCGCACCCATTCATTGACATCACTCACCACAATTCACAATTCACTCCAGAAATTCGTCCAAACACTTCTCCACACCTTTGCTGCACCATCCCCTTCCCCTAAACACGACTACATCCATCCATAACCATTCTCCACCATCCTAATCCCAAAGAACTTGTCCCTAGACCTTTGCCGCACCAAGGAGGAGGAGAAGGAAGCTCGGAAGTTCATGCAATTCAAGTCCGCGTCGCTGGAAATTCTAGGTGTTTCTTTTCCTTTGCTTTCAATGTTTAAATTCAATTCTCTTTGTTTTGTGCGTATGAGGAACTAAACCCCCCCTTGGCTAGGGGGGGATTCGAAACCATGTTTATGCTTGCTATATGATTTGATTACTTCTAATTGCGTTTCATAAGTTGTGAATTCAATTTGCTTATCTATGTGAATTAAAACTTATTCTTGTATGTTGATTGAGGGTCGACACTTAGTTTGCATGCATGAATTTGATGCTAGGATATAAGGGAATTTCACCTAATCGTTATGAACTTATATTCACAAGTAGTAAAGGTTGATGATCTCAATCGCGTTAAGTAAATTCTTGGCATAAGTTTCATGCAATCATAGTAACAAGTGCTTCGTCAATGCTTATGGTTTTCATAGAACTTAATGATTCTTGCTTGTATCTCTATTATGCAATCATGTAGGGGACTTGTGGGGAATGCTTTGGGTTGTCGTATGCAATCATCCAATTCAATAACGTTAGGAAAATCTGAAGGTTAATTTAAGCGGACCTAATTAACTTGGGGCGTTGAGAATTCATGGTTTATTGAAAAGCAATTGGAAATCGTTTCGTATGCAAGTATAACATGTGTGGAGATGAACCCCTTAGCTAGCCTTCCATTCACCCATTTAAATCAAATTCGTTTTTACAATCTGTTTGTTTTACAAAGTTTTTGTTTTGTTTTCAAATTCGTCAAAACCAAATCCCCCTTTATTTTCAAGTGTCAAAATAGTTAGAAATCAATTTAGTTTGTGTTTTTAAGTGTCTTGAGTCAAGTCAAAACCAATTTTCGTCCAAATTCCTCCTTAGTGTCCAAAACTGCCCAGAAAGTGTTTTTAAGGCAGTTTTGAGTGTTTACTTGCTGTTTTGAGTCTTTTGGTTTGTTTTGGTGTTTTAAAGTTTAGTTTTGCATTCTTTGAGTCTAGTTTAGTGTTTTAAACTTGTTTTTACGTTTTTGAGTCAATTCCAAGTGATTTTGTAAACCCTCCTAATCCCCGGCCTAGAACGATCCCTA
The DNA here is from genome assembly GCA_006547085.1 of Malus baccata. Lineage (NCBI taxonomy): Eukaryota > Viridiplantae > Streptophyta > Magnoliopsida > Rosales > Rosaceae > Malus > Malus baccata. Next base: position 24,870 of record VIEB01001424.1, read on the forward strand.
CTTACATACTTACTACAATTGATAAAAAGAGGGTTAATTTGAGTGCTAGTTAATATCATATCAAATTTTGGCGCCGTTGCCGGGGATTAGCAACTTTGCTAATCCCTTGGATTATTTTATTTCTGTTTTAATTCGTTCCAGATTCTGAGTTTGTTTTGTTTTCTTGTTTTAGGTACTAGTTTATGACTCGGAGTTCACATCCGGTTCGTAAACACATTTTGGAGTTTGACGACGATTTTGAACGAGAGTTGAGACGAAAGAGGAAGAACCCGGAACCTAGTGAATCAAGTGCAAGTTCCGAGTCCGTTTCTGAATTTGAAGAGGAAGTGGAAGACATGGCAGCGGACAACCGAACGATCAAGAAGCGTTCTGCTTCGGGATTGGATAACGCCGCACCTCTATGTATCCAATACCCTAGGGCAGCTCCGGACAAAACTGCCGAGTTCGAATTGAAGTCAAGTTTACTACACCATATTCCGAAGTACCATGGGTTGTCCATGGAGGAGCCTAACAAGCACTTGAAAGAGTTCGAGGTGGTGTGTTCAAGCATGACTCCAATCAATGTCGACGGGAGTATATTAAAGATGAAGGCCTTTCCCTTTTCTCTCATGGACAAGGCGAAAGATTGGTTATATGAATTAGCTCCCGGAACGGTCACATCTTGGGAGAGCATGAAGCGAGCTTTCTTGGAGAAGTTTTTCCCAACTTCTCGAGTCATCCTCCTACGAAAAAGGATAAGTGGAATTCAACAAGAAGAAGGTGAGTCTTTTCCTACGTATTATGAACGTTTTAAATCTCTTGTTGCTTCTTGTCCACAGCATCAAATGAAGGAGGAGCTTCTGCTACAATACTTCTACGAGGGGCTACTACCTATCGAACGTCAAATGCTAGATGCCTCAGCGGGAGGAGCCTTGGTGGACAAGACCCCCACGGCAGCAAAGACTTTGATTTCCAACCGTGCGTTGAATGCTCAACAATACGAAGGCGTTGGACAAAGGAGTAACCCACGGCAACATCAAGTCAATGAGGTAAGTGCCATAACCGAACTTCAAAATCAAATGGCTAACCTTACTACTTTGCTTTCTCAGGTGGTGGAAGGTCCAAAAGTGCAAAACATGGTAGCTTGTGGCGTATGCTCCATGCAAGGCCATCTTACGGACAAGTTCCCACAGTTGATAGAAAATGGAGGGTGGGAGACCCTCAATGCCGTTGGATTTGGCAACCAATACCAACCGAGGAATGACCCGTTTTCCAATACTTACAATCCCGGTTGGCGTGATCATCCAAATTTCAAATGGCGAGAACCCCAACAAGGCCAACAACAAAACGGATTTAGGCAACAACCCCCGGGTTTCTATCAAAAGCCGTTTGCACCAACTCAACCTCAAGCACAAACCACCCAAACTAATTCAGGTTCGTCCATTGAAAATGATCAGATTTTTCAGTTACTAACTTCTATAGCGCAGGATATGCAAAGTAGAGACAAAAGGATGGACGAGTTGGAGAAGCAAGTGGGACAAATTGCCGAGTTTATGGGGCAGTTTCGTGAGCAAGGGAAGTTGCCTAGCTCAACCGTGGTGAATCCAAAGGGTGGATTTGAAACTACCAAGGCCATTACGCTAAGAAGTGGGAAAGAAGTTGGAACCGAGCCAACACCATCCAAATCTGTCCCCGAGGAGGACGAGAAGTTTCAAATTGAAGAGGAAGAGCAAGCAAAAGCCACGGCAAGGATTGAACAATCCTTGCTGCACCCACCTAATGCATCCAATCCGTCCGCCATAGGTAAGAAAGGTTCTATTCCAATTAATTCCAATGTCATTCCTCCGGATGTACCCTTTCCTAGCAGATTTTTGCAAGCCAAGAACGAAGAAGAGGAAAAAGACCCTCACCGGATATACATTCTATTTTCACACAGAATTTCTGACTACACTCCTTATACTAGGTACATGTGAGAAGATTGATGTAAATATGTAGACTAACACTCACATAAGTTATAAGTTACTGCTTGATGCTATCAAGCAAATCCCGAAGTATGCCAAGTTTTTGAAGAAGCTTTGTACAACAAGGAAACGGATTCGGGAGAATGAAGAAAGCACTTTCTGAAATTATTAATACATGTATATATATATATATATATGATCTCACGAACGAAATGCTACTACTTAGACACGAGAACCAGGGATACCATATGCTCATACCAATCCCAAACTCCACATATTGAAATACACAACAACCAAGATTAAAGTCTAAGGGTTGTAATGGGGCTAAGGGTATTGGCTAACAAAGAAAGGTACGGAAAACAAACGTTCTTAAAGCAAGAGTAAGCAAAGTACTGAAATTAACTTAGAATTCCCTTTAGAATTCAGAAATCAACTTTTAAACACAAGGGAAGATTCATGCAACACTTAGGGTCAAATTCAAGCTTTTTTTTGGACCCTTTCTTCAACAACCAACACTTTAGAGCTCTTTTTCACATATTTTTCAGCTCTTCTTTATTCCTTTCACAACTTTTCTTTTTCCTTTCTATTTTCCACGATTTTTTTTTCTACCCGTGCCTCTTATAAGACTTTGGCACCTACACACTTTTGAAAACCTTCCCCCTCACTTGTTTTCTAGAACAATGTTGATCAAAAGGAATTCCTTCTAAGTCCTGCTCCACTATACTTTAAGAACAAGGGTGTGGATAGTCCTATTCTAGGCTAGGCAGGGATAATGTGGCTTAACAAAGAAAATAGGCTAATTAAGGCTCAAAGGGGTTAGACCTCCAAAAACAATTGCATCGACTGAAGGTTTTTTTAGCTCTGGTGGTAACTACTAACAACATCGTGGATGCACCTGTTGTCCAAGTTGGAGTGTCTAGGTATTCTCTTTCTTTGGATTTCAATGTCTAAACTTATTTATCTTTGCTTTGTGCATATGTGGAACTAAACCCCCATTGGCTGGGGGGGATTCGAAACCATGTTTTATGCTTGCTATATGATTTGATTACTTTCAATTGTGTTTCATAAGTTGTGAATTCAATTTGCTTATCTATATGAACTAAAACTGATTTGTATGTTGGTTGAGAGTGCACGCTTAATTTTCATACATAAATCTAATGGTAGGATATAAGGGAGTTTCACCTAATCGTTATGAACTTATATTCGCAATTAGTAAAGGTTGTTGATCACAATCGTGTTAAGTAAATTCTTGGCATAAGTTTCATGCAATTCATAGTAACAAGTGCCTCGTCAACGCTTATGTTTTTCGTAGAACTTAATGATTCTTGCTTGTATCTCTATTATGCAATTCATGTAGGGAACTTGTGGGGAATGCTTTGGATTGTTGTATACAATCATCCAATTCAATAACTTTAGGAAAATCTGAGGGTTAATGATGTGAGAATTACTTGACACACAAATTAAACCCTCTTGTTGACAATTGTAGTATAGATGTAAGTAGGGTATCGTTCTAGGCCGGGGATTAGGAGGGATTGCTAATCTATTCTAAATTAATTTAAAAATATTAAACAAGACTCAAAGACACAAAATTAGGCTAAAAACTCTAATAACTCGAAACACACTTAGAATGACTCAAAATAATGAAAACAATCAAATTAAACACTAGGAACTGAAATGGACGGAAATTTAATTAAAAGACTAACAATAATGAAAACTAACTAAATAATATAATTTAATAATGGATGGGTGTTTGGTTTTAACAAGAAGTAAATTAAACTTAAATAAATTACAGAATTTACAAAAACATGAAATTAAGATGAAAAGATAAATGACGGACTAGCTAGAGGGTTCTTCTCCACACATGACACATATGCAACCTAAATTGATTTTCAGTTGTTCTTTCAATAAATTGTAAATCTCAACGCCCCAAATTAACCGTGAATTGCACTAATTAACCCTAAGTTTTTCCACAAGTTATTGGGTTGGATGATTGCATACGACAACCCAAAACATTCCCTACAAGTTCCCTACATGAATTGCATAATAGAGATACAAGCAAGAATCATTAAGTTCTATGAAAAACATAAGCATTGACGAGGCACTCGTTACTATGATTTGCATGAAACTTATGCCAAGAATTCACTTAACACGATTGTGGATAACAACCTTCACTACTTGTGAATATAAGTTCATAACGATTAGGTGAAATTCACTTATATTCTAGCATCAAATTCATGCATGTAAATTAAGTATGCATCCTTAATCGACATACAAAAATAAGTTATCAATCAAGCAGTTAAGCAAATTAAATCACAACTCAGAAATCACAACTGAAGGTAATCAATTCATATTACAAATATATTCATGGCTTTGAATTAACCTCTAGCCAAAACAAGTTTATTTACATATTATTAGAACAGAAATAAAATGGAAGTTGGAAAGATTAAACCGAAAGAGATATTAAACATGAGTTTGAGAAAATATACGACCCTTTTGTTTTTCTTCTGCTGCCGCGCTTGGCAAGTCCCTGACTTGCCCCCCCCTCGCTCGTATCAGTCTCTTCCCTTTATTCCATTCTTTCTCCCCACGTCCCCGTGTCTCTGTGCTTCCCCCCGTGCAGCTTTGCTGCTTTCCACTCCCTTCTCTTTATTATTTTTTTATTTCTTTTATTCTTCCATCATGCATTCCTTCTCACTTCTGACTCCCTCTTCCATCTATCCTATTTTTTCTGTTTTCTTTTTTTGGCAGCCTTGCTGCCTTCCACTTCCTTTGTATTTTCGTTTCTTTTAATTTCTTTTTAGCCGCACACTCCACTTCCCTTATTTTTATTCCCTCATTCTTTCCGCTGTCCCACCATCCTCCACTCTTCTATTGCACCAATATGCGTATAGTAAGTTATTAACAAAGTTAATATAATATTCAGATAATTCAAAAACATAGAAAATTGTGTTACTACTAAATAACGTAAATAGCGTAAATAGCTCAAAAATAACGTAAATAGCATAACAAATCCTATAAACACAAAAATAACGTAAATAGCTCAAAATATAAAGAACTAACTAAGAAAAGACGAGTGAATTCGAAGTAAAAATATATATAAATATGATCCGATCAGTTAATTAGTGCAATTCATGGTTAATCTGGGGCGTTGAGAATTCATAATCTATTGAAAAGCAATTGGAAATCGTTTTGTACGCAAGTGTGACTTGTGTGGAGAAGAACCCCTTACCTAGCTTTCAATCCATTCACTTTAACCAAATTCATTTTAAAATCTGTTTAGTTTACAAAGTTTCTGTTTTGTTTTCAATTTCGTCTAAACCAATTCCCCCTTTATTTTGAAATGTTAGATTAGTTAGAAATCAATTTAGTTTGTGTTTTTAAGTGTCTTGATGGTGCGAAATATATAAGCACACAAATTAAACCCTCTTTTTATCAATTGTAGCAAGTATGTAAGTAGGGATCGTTCTAGGCCGGGGATTAGGAGGGATTGCCAAATCACTTGAAAACTGACTCAAAACTTAAAAACAAAGTTTAAAACAATAAACTAGACTCAAAGAATGCAAAACTAAAGTTTAAAACACTAAGATAAACAAAAAGATTCAAAACAGCAACCAAAAGACTCAAAACTGCCTTAAAAACACTTTCTGGGCAGTTTTGAGCACAAACACAAATTTGGACGAAATTGGTTTACCACTTGAATCAAAACACTTAAAAACACAAACTAAAGTGATTACTAACTAATCTCACACTTTGAAATAAATGGGAGATTGGTTCTTGACGAGATTTAACACTAAACAAAAACTTTTAAAAACTAGCAGATTGTAAAACGAGATTGATTAAATTGAATGGATGAGAAGCTAGCTAAGGGGTTCTTCTCCACACATGTTATACTTGCATACAAAATGATTTCCAATTGCTCTTCGACACACCATGAATTCCCAACACCCCAGATTAACTGTGAATTGCACTAATTAACCCTCAGATTTCCCTAAAGTTATTGAATTGGATGAATTGCATACGACAACCCAAAGCATTCCTCACAAGTCCCCTACATGAATTGCATAATAGAGATACAAGCAAGAATCATTAAGTTCTATGAAAACCATAAGCATTGGCGAGGCACTTGTTACTATGAATTGCATGAAACTTATGCCAAGAATTTACTTAACATGATTGTGATCAACAACCTTTACTACTTATGAATATAAGTTCATTACGATTAGGTGAAACTCCCTCATATCTTAGCATCAAACTTATGCATGAAAATTAAGCGTGCACTCTCAACCAACATACACAAATTCATAGAGATAAGTAAATTAAATTCACAATTCATGACACGCAATTGGAAGTAATCAAATCATATAGCAAGCATAAACATGGTTTTGAATCCCCCCTAGCCAAGGGGGGTTTAGTTCCTCATACTTGCAAAGCAAAGATACATAAAATTAGAGTTTAGTTTTGCATTCTTTGAGTCTAGTTTAGTGTTTTAACTTGTTTTTACGTTTTTGAGTCAATTCCAAGTGATTTTGCAATCCCTCCTAATCCCCGGCCTAGAACGATCCCTACTTACATTCCATACTACAATTGATAAAAAGAGGGTTAATTTGAGTGCTAGTTAATATCATATCAAATTTTGGCGCCGTTGCCGGGGATTAGCAACTTGGATAATCCCTTGGATTGTTATTTGCGTTTTTCTTATTAGATCAGATTCTTATGTTGTGTTTTTTCTTGTTTTAGGTACTTGTTTATGACTCGGAGTTCTAATCTGGTTCACGAACATATTTTAGACTTTGACGACGATTTTGAGCGTGAGTTGAGACGAAAGAGGAAGAACCCGAAACCTAGTGAATCAAGTGCAAGTATGAGGAACTAAACACCCCCTTGGCTAGGGGGGATTCGAAATACATGTTTATGCTTGCGATATGATTTGATTACTTCTAATTGCGTTCCATCACGCTAAGGAGCGGGAAAGAAGTTTTGGACATGATGGTGTAATCATACAATTGGCCGATAGATCTAACGCTTATCCAAAGGGAGTTTTGGAAGACGTTTTAGTGTAGGTTGATCATTTAGTCTTCCCAGCGGATTTCTATGTCCTCGAAATGGACGAATCGGACCATGCCCCTTCATTGCCCATCCTCCTTGGAAGGCCATTTATGAAAACGGCTAAAACAAAGATTGATGTGGCTAAAGGATTAGTAACTATGGCATTTGGTGGTGACATGATTAGTTTTAAAATTTCTGAATCCATTGAGACTCCTAATGTTGTTCATTCTTGTTGTGCCATTGATAAATTTGAAAAGATAGGACTGGACCGTTCAGCACGAAGCACAAAGGATGCATTAAGAACCATGCAAGACGAGGGAATTGGAGTGGAGTACAAGGCCCATACGGCCAATGCCCTCAAAGTGCTCAAAGTGGCCGAAAGCACCATGGGGAAGAATGTTCACATTGCTGCCACTTCATCACATCACATAGGTAAGCCACCTAATCCAAATCCAATTCCCATTAAAGTTGATAGGTGGTTCCCTTCTTTGGTGCAGGTACCCAAGCAAATCCCCGATGGTGGCCGCATGAACATGAACCTTAGGCAACCCCAACGCACCCATCAACAAACATCACTATCCATTTCCGTTCAAGGATGCAATGTACAAGAACTTGGTGGGGCAGGTTGTGGAGGAGATCCCACTCCATGCCGTGGGTTCCAATGGGGCCTGATTGTGGCATCGTCCAGCTGCACGACGTTAAAGCAAGCGCTCCTTGGGAGGCAACCCATGCATTCGACAAAGGAAGACCTAAAGAGCACTCCAATTCCAGATTTGCGTTCCTAAAACCCTTCTCTTTGTTGTTATTTCGTTTCTGCCATTTAGATTGTTTAGTTGCTGTTCTCTTTGCTTGTTGGTTATTTGTGTTAGTTTATGCTTGAAACATTGAGGACAATGTTTGATTTAAGTGTGGGGGGGGGGGGAAGTGTTTTACCAAAAAGAGTTGTTTTTCAGTTGTTTTTGTGTGTTTGTTTGTGTCTTAGGGTACCTTCCAACACAATGATGAGGATTCGGTTTTTAATTGCATGACTGTTAAAGAGAGTTGTAAACATGGATGAAAGTTTGATTTACTCTTTGGTTTATGCTTGGTTGTGGTTATAACTTATGAATTCACAAGTAATCATAAAGAAAAAATTAGTTTTTGTAACATGCTTGAAGGAAGGAACTCAAACTAACGCTACAACCTTGTGAGACTTGAGCCTAAACGTTTATTTGGAGAGTTAAAATCTGTGCATTGTTGTTTTCACAAGTCGTTGCGTGATCTCATTATTCTTTGCTTGGTTGCTACTTAGAAGGCGTTTCATCATTTAGTTCCAAACACTAGAACTCATGCCCATTTCATTCAAAGCATGTTATTGATTTGCATAACACATATTCAAGATGAAGTTGTGTAGTGACCACCATTTAAGCCAAATTGCCATGTCCCCCGTTGAGCCTTGTTTAGCCTATATTGTTTGTTAACCCACATTATCATCACCTAGCCTAGATTAGGACCATCCATACCCTTGTTCTTAAAGCATAGTTAAGCATGATTCAAATTGAATTCCTTTTGATTAATGTTTGGCAGAAAACAAGTGTGGGGGAAGTGTGAATGAGTGTGCCATAGGCACGGCATGAAAGAAAAAAAGAAAAAAAAAAGGAAAAAACAAAAAAAAAGAAGAAAAAGAGAAAAATTGTGAAAAGAATGAAAAAAAAAAAAGTTGGAAAAAAAAGGATGTGAAAAAGAGTTCTAAGATATGTTTGTTGAAGAAAGGGTCTAAAACATCGAATTCGGCCCTAAATATTGCTTGAATCGTCCCTTCGTGTCTAAAAGTTGATTTCTGCAATCAAAGTGAATTCTAAGTTTCAATTTCATTACTTTGCTTGCTATTGCTTTAAGAACGTTTGTTATCCTTATCCTTCATTTGTTAGCCAACACCCCAAGCCCCGTTACAACCTTTGACTTCAATCTTGAGTGTTATGTGTTTCAATTTGTGGAGTTTCAAATTGGTATGAGCATATGGTGTCACTGGTTCTCGCATCTAAGTAGTAGCATTCTATTCATGAGATCATATCTAGCATGTTTAATAACTCCAGAAAGTGCTTTCTTTGTTATACATATATGTGAGCATTCGTTTTCATATTTAGATCAATCTTCTCACATATAACTAGTATAGGGTGTGTAGTCAGAAAGTCTGAGTGAAAATAGAGTGCATATCTAGTAAGGAATTGAGGAAATTCTCTAAGGCATGATACTACATTCAAAACATCGTTTTAAGTGGTTATTTGTGAACTAATGAGTAGTGACTATGATTAAGTATGTGCTTAAGCGTAAAGATGGCTAGAATATGTGGGAATGATGATTTTTAACATGTCATGTGCATTGGAAATCCCTAAGGTGATTGTTGGAAGGTTTAGGTTGTGTTTTACTCGTTTTGCTTCGTTTGTTACTTTGCTTCGTTTTGTTTTGCTCGAGGACTAGCAAAAGCTAAGTGTGGGGGAATTTGATAGGAGCATATTTATGCGCCTTAGTTTAGCTTGTTCTTGTGCATTTATAGTGTTTTTACTTAGTAAAGTAGTCTTTTAAGCTAGTTTTATGTGTTTTCAGGTTTTAAGGGCAAAGTATGCAAAGGGAAGCATTTTGGAGCCTTTTGGAGCAAATTAGAGCTTGGAATGAAGATCGTATGCTTGGAGCCATGAGGATGGACAAAATTGGAGACTTGAAGATGATGATTCCTAGTTGAATGAGGTTTCCTAGTTGAATTGGGAGACCTATAAGATTGCATTCCCTACTTGAACAAGGTTTCCTACTTGGAGTAGGAAATGTAAACCCCAAATGGCATCAAGTTGCAGCTACAAGGAAAAGATTTCCAAGTCCAAAAAGGAAAGGTTTCCAAGATGAAGAAGGAGAAGAATTCCAAGTCAAGGGAGGATTGAGACATGTTTTCCTAATGCTAGAAGGATTCCTAAGTGTTGTAGGACACAAATGAGAAGTTTCTAGAGAGTTCCCTTCCCTGCCGTGAGTTCCTACATTTCCTATCAGTTTTGGGGCTTTCTAGAAGCCCTATCCCTAATCCCTACATTGGTGCCGCACCCTAGCCTTCTAGATGCCCTAATTCCTTGCCTTGCAAGGCTTTCTAGAAGCCTTATCACCTTATCCCTTACCTGCCGCACCTAGGAGGCCTTTTTCCATTCAAAACCTGATTGTTTTAAGCCTTTTCCTGATGGGTTTTAATTATACAAGTCCTAATCTGATTTGCTAGGGTTTTTGGGGCCTATATATACTTGTTTTCACCTTTTGGCCGAACCACCACTCATCACAATACACAATTCACATCAGAAATTCATCTTTGCTTTCTGCCGCACCATCCCCTCCCCTAAGCACTACTACATCCTTCCATAACCATTCATCCATACACCTAAGGCCCTAAACCTGTCCCTAGACCCTTTGCCGCATCAAGGAGGAGGAGAAGGATGCTTGGAAGTTCATGCAATTCAAGTTCACGTCGCTGGAATTACTAGGTGTTTCTTTTCCTTTGATTTCAATGTTTAAATTCAATTCTCTTCGTTTTGTGCATATGAGGAACTAAACCCCCCCTTGGCTAGGGGGGGATTCGAAATACATGTTTATGCTTGCAATATGATTTGATTACTTCTAATTGCGTTTCATAAGTTGTGAATTCAATTTACTTATCTATGTGAATTACATTGATTTGTGTGTGTTGGTTGAGAGTGCACGCTTAATTATCATGCATAAATTGAATGCTAGGATATAAGGAAATTTCACCTAATCGTTATGGACTTATATTCACAAGTAGTAAAGGTTGATGATCTCAATCGCGTTAAGTAAATTCTTGGCATAAGTTTCATGCAATCATAGTAACAAGTGCTTCGTCAATGCTTATGGTTTTCATAGAACTTAATGATTCTTGCTTGTATCTCTATTATGCAATCATGTAGGGGACTTGTGGGGAATGCTTTGGGTTGTCGTATGCAATCATCGAATTCAATGACGTTAGGAAAATCTGAAGGTTAATTTAAGCGGACCTAATTAACTTGGGGCGTTGAGAATTCATGGGTTATTGAAAAGCAATTGGAAATCGTTTTGAATGCAAGTATAACATGTGTGGAGATGAACCCCTTAGCTAGCTTTCTATCCATTGTTTTAAGCCAATTTCGTTTTAAATTCTGTTTTGATTTACAAGTTTATGTTTTGTTTTCAATTTCGTAAAAACCAAATCCCCCTTTGTTTTCAAGTGTCAAATTAGTTAGAAAGTGTGTTAGTTTGTGTTTTTAAGTGTTTTGAGTCAAGTTAAACCCAATTTTCGTCAAAATCTTGTTTAGAGCTCAAAACTGCCCAGAAAGTGGTTTTAAGGCAGTTTTGAGTGTTTTTGTGCTATTTTGAGTCTTTTGGTTTGTTTTGGTGTTTTAAGTTATAGTTTCACATTCTTTGAGTCTAGTTAGTGTTTTCAACTTGTTTTTACGTTTTTGAGTCAATTCCAAGTGATTTTGCAATCCCTCCTAATCCCCAGCCTAGAACGATCCCTACTTACGTATTTTGCTACAATTGATAAAAAGAGGGTTTAATTTGTGTGCTTATATATTTCGCATCAATGGTGGAGAACTCACGGCAAAGACAAGGATCAAAATCTGTTCCCCTTGATCAATATGGGAGGTGGTATTTATAGGCTTGAGAGAGGACCACTCCATTTCCTTTGCATGTGCAGCTTGTGTGGGTGTGAGTTGTCATGTTTCCCCTTTACATTTACACACACATGCTTCATCATTTCAACCACCGAAACACCCACATTTTCTGCCCATGCCGTGTGCCCCATGTGTTTGCTGCCATGTTATCATCCTAGCTATTACACTTGCACACACACATGTTCTTTGCATCATTTCAGCCACAAAACAATCACAATTCCTTCCCTTTTGAAGTGCCTTTCTTCCACTTTGCATGTGTTTTGTGGCAGAAATGTTGGGTAATGATGAGGGGTTGTTGCTGCATTTGTGTGAAGGATGATTCCAGCTCCTCTTTGCATGTGTGTGCTGCCATGTTTCATCCTAGTTGTTACATTTGCACGCACATCATTTCAGCCACAAAACAACAAAATTCCTTCCCATTGCCGTGAGTTTGCATGTGTATGAGTTGTCATTGTTTACCCTTGCATTTGCACACACACACTTGCACACACATATGCCCAAAACGTCTATCCTCATGCATGCAATCCATTTCAGCCCAATATTGATCCAAAATGCACCAAAATGCACTTTTCTTGCCAACGTTGTTATTAAGACCTACAAACATACGAAAATGACTTTAAACGCTAAAATAACTAAGGAAACACAACATAAACGCATGAGAACAAGCCAATTAAGTCGCATAAATATGCTCCTATCACTTGAGTCAAGTTCTAACCTATTTTCGTCCAAATATGTGTTTGGTGTTCAAAACTGCCCAGATTGTGTTTTTAAGGCAGTTTTGAGTCTTTTGGTTTGTTTTAGTGTTTTAGAGTTTAGTTTTGCATTCTTTGAGTCTAGTTTAGTGTTTTAAACTTCGTTTTTACGTTTTTGAGTCAGTTTTCAAGTGATTTAGCAATCCCTCCTAATCCCCGGCCTAGAACGATCCCTACTTACATACTTTGCTACAATTGATAAAAAGAGGGTTTAATTTGTGTGCTTATATATTTCGCATCAAATTTTTGGCGCCGTTGCCGGTGATTAGCAATGTTGCTAATCCCTTAGATTGTTTTATTTCAGTTTGTTTTAATTAATTCCAGATTCTGACCTTGTTTTGTTTTCTTGTTTTTAGGTACTAGTTTATGACTCGGAGTTCTTATCCGATTCGCGAACACATCTTGGACTTTGACGACGATTTCGAGCGAGAATTGAGACGAAAAATGAAGAATCCAGAACCTAGTGAATCAAGTTCAAATTCAGAAGCCGAAGTTGAGGTTGAAGAAGAGGAACCCACGGCAAGAATGGGTGAAGTAGAGGAAGTCATGGCACAAGACAATTGTACAGTCAAGGAGCTTTCGGCTTCGGGATTGGTGATAGGAGCATATTTATGCTACTTAATTGGCTTGTTCTCGTGCATTTAGGTTGTGTTTACTTAGCTATTTTAGTGTTTAAAGTCACTTTTGTGTGTTTTCAGGTTCTAAGGTCAAAGTGTGCAAAAAGAAGCAAAATGGAGCCTTTTGGAGCAAAAGGAATGGATGAATTGAAGTCTTGAAGAAAGTTGGTTTCCTAATCCAAGAAGGATTCCTAATCAACAAAGGATTCCTAATTGAAGAAGGATTCCTACTCATTCAAGGATTCCTAATTGAAGAAGGATTCCTACTCATTCAAGGATTCCTAATTGAAGAAGGATTCCTACTCCAACAAGGATTCCTACTTGAAGTAGGAAAGTTAAACCAAGGTTTCCTATTTTGGTTGACCTTCCCTATTCCTAAATGTCCTTAATTTCCAGCCACTTTGAATACCTTTTAAGCACTTTGGGACATCAAACAAAGGCCCTAAACCACTCTAGGACCTTTGCCGCACCTCCCTCATCCTTTCCTCTTCCTTGCCGTGCAAGGGAGAGGGTTTCTCTCCCAAAATCTGACCTAAAACACTTTCCTAATCTGTTTTAGGTTAGTGCCGCACCTTTTGGCTAATTCCCCTTAAGTTTCTGATTTAATTTCCTATTTCTAGAAGCTTTTGACTAAATTTCTGTTTACCAAACGAGTCTAGGGTTTTTAATTTCCTAATTCCTTTAAAATAAACATTCTTGTGCAGCCCCAAATATCACCATTGATAGGAGCATATTTATGCGCCTTAGTTAGCTAGTTCTTATGCATTTCCATGGTGTTTTCTTAGTTAAAGTAGTCTTTTAAGCTAGTTTTATGTGTTTTCAGGTTTTAAGGCCAAAGGATGCAAGAAGATGCATTTTGGAGCTTTTTGGAGCAAAATTGGGCTTGGAATGATTATCACATAATTGGAGCCAAGGTTTGGACGAATTTGAGGACTTGAAGATGATGATTCTTACTTGAACAAGGTTTCCTAGTTGAAGTAGGAAAGTGCTTACATGAAGGAGGATTCCTAATCGACGAAGGATTCCTAATCAACGAAGGATTCCTAATTGAAGATGGATTCCTAATCACATGAGGATTCCTAATTGAAGATGGATTCCTAATCACATGAGGATTCCTAATTGAAGATGGATTCCTAATCACATGAGGATTCCTAATTGAAGATGGATTCCTAATCACATGAGGATTCCTAATTGAAGATGGATTCCTAATCACATGAGGATTCCTAATTGAAGATGGATTCCTAATCACATGAGGATTCCTAGAAGAACAAGGATTCCTACTCCAACAAGGATTCCTACTTGAAATAGGAAAGTTAAGCCAAAGTTTCCTACTTTGGTTTGATTTTTCCTAAATGTCCCTAAAAGTTCCAGCAATTATGAAGACTTCCTAAGCATTCTAGGACATCAAATACACATTTCTTGCACCTTTTAAACCCTAGCCGAATTTCCCTTGCTATTTCCTTTAAGTTTCTGATCTTATTTCCTGATTCTAGGCTTTAAAACACTTTCCTTTTGTGTTTTAAACCCTAGCCGAATTTCCCTTGCTATTTCCTTTAAGTTTCTGATCTTATTTCCTGATTCTAGGCTTTAAAACACTTTCCTTTTGTGTTTTAAACCCTAGCCGAATTTCCCTTGCTATTTCCTTTAAGTTTCTGATCTTATTTCCTGATTCTAGGCTTTAAAACACTTTCCTTTTGTGTTTTAAACCCTAGCCGAATTTCCCTTGCGGAAATAAGTTGATTACTTCCAGTTATCGTTGCATAAGTCGCGAATACAATTTGCTTAACCGTTTAATTCAAAACTTATTCTTGTATGTTGATTGAGAGTGCACGCTTGATTTGCATGCTGGAATTTGGTGCTAGAATATAAGTTTGTCACACCTAATCGCTATGAATTTATATTCGCAAGTAGTGAAGATCGCTAGTCACGATCGTGTTAAGTAGATTCATGGCAGGAGTATCATGCTTTTCATAGTTACAATTGCCTTGTCGATGCTTATGATTTCCAAAGAACTTAATGATTCTAACTTGTATCTTTATCATGTTGTTCATATAGAGAACTTGTTAGGAATAATTTGTTTGCGATGCATATTCATCCAATTCAATGATTTTAGGGAAATCTGAAAGTTAATTTAAGCGGACCTAATTAACTTGGAGTGTCGAGGTTCATAACTTATTGAATTGATAACTGGAAATCGATTACGTTGCATAAATTTCATGTGTGGAGAAGAACCCCTTAGCCATTCCATCACCCATTGATTCATCACATTTAGTTTACAATCTGTTTTAATTTACAATCTGTGCATTTAGTTCAAATTCGTCCAAACACAATTCCCCCATATTTTGTTAAGTTTGAGTCTTCATAATCTGTCCTCTTTGGTGTTTTTAAGTATTTTGAGTCATAAGTTTTGTCAAATTCGTCCAAATCTTGTCTTAGTTGCTGTTTGAGTCAATTAACTTGTTTTAGTCAGTTTTGGGCAGATTTGAGTGTTTCAAATCTGTTTTGAATCTTAGTAGTCTAATTAGAGTCTTTAAGTTTAGTTTTTGTGTTTCTAAGTCGATTTGTATTAGATTAGCACCCCTAGTTAATCCCCGGTTAGAACGATCCCTACTTACATCATTACTACAATTGTCACAAATAGGGTTTAATTTGTGTGTCAAGTTAATTTTCACATCAAATTTTGGCGCCGTTGCCGGGGATTAGCAAAGTTGCTAATCCCTCGTTAATTCTCTCTAATGGATAAAGCTAAAGATTGGTTATATGAATTGGCCCCGGGGACGGTTACCTCATGGGAGAGCATGAAACGAGCGTTTTTGGAAAAATTCTTTCCAACCTCAAGAGTCATTCTTTTGAGGAAACGCATTAGTGGCATCCAACAAAGCCAAGGTGAGTCATTTCCAACATATTATGAACGTTTTAAAACTCTTGTTGCTTCTTGTCCACACAGCAAGGAGGAAGAAGGAAGGATCCTTGGATGTTCAAGCTTCATCGTTGGTGCATTCTAGGTGTAATTCGTTTCATAATTTCAATGTGTAATTTCTTTCTCTTTCGTTTTGCTATGAACATGAGTGGCTAAACCCCTATTGGTTAGGGGTGATTTCGAAGCCATGACTATGTGTGCAATTTGATTTGATAAATTCCAGTTATGAATTCTTGAATCGTGAATGCAATTGGCTTAACTGTGCGAATAATAACTTATTTGTGTTTGTTAATTAGGGGTCGACACTTAATTGGCTTGCATGAATATGATGCTAGAATATAAGGTTGTTTCACATAATCGTCACACACTTATATTCATA
This sequence comes from Malus baccata, assembly GCA_006547085.1. Classification (NCBI taxonomy): domain Eukaryota; kingdom Viridiplantae; phylum Streptophyta; class Magnoliopsida; order Rosales; family Rosaceae; genus Malus; species Malus baccata. Next base: position 41,206 of record VIEB01001424.1, read on the forward strand.
TGTAGTGAAGGTCGCTAGTCACGATCGCGTTAAGTCCAATTCTTAGCATGAGTGACATGATGTCATAGTTGCAAGTGCTTTGTCAATGCTTATAGTTTTCATTGAACGTAATGATCTTTGATCGTATCTTTATAGTTTTAATTGAACGTAATGATCTTTGATCGTATCTTTATTATGATGTCATGTAGGGAACTTTTAAGGAATGCTTCGGGTTGTCGAATGATGTCATCCAATCCGATAACACAAGGAAAACTTGAGAATTAACTAGTGATGTCACGGTTAATTTGGGGCATTGTCATTCGTAATTCTATAAAGGAATAACTGGAAATTGAGTCATTTGCATACTTGTCATGTGTGGAGAAAGAGACTCTAACTAATCCATCATCCATAGTTTCATCTAATTTCGTTTTACAATCTGCTTTTAATTTGCAATCTGTTTTGTTAGTTAATTTTCGTCCAAAACAAATCCCCCTTTATTTTGAAGTCTTAGATTAGTTAGAAAGTGTTTTGGTTTATGTTTTTAAGTCAGTTTCCAAGAGTTTAGCAATCCCTCCTAATCCCCGGTTTAGAACGATCCCTACTTACATCTTTACTACAATTTGACAAAAGAGGGTTTAATTTGTGTGCTTAGTTATTTTACGCATCAATTGGACAATGCCGCACCCCTATGCATCCAATAACCCACGGCTACTCAAGGCAAGACCGAGGAGTTCGAGTTAAAATCAAGCTTGCTGCACCATATTCCAAAGTACCATGGATTGTCCATGGAGGATCCCAACAAGCACTTGAAAGAGTTCGAGATGGTGTGTTCAAGCATGACTCCAATCAACGTCGATGGGAGCATATTGAAGATGAAGGCCTTTCCCTTTTCTCTCTTGGAAAAGGCGAAAGATTGGTTGTATGAATTAGCTCCCGGAACTGTCACATCTTTGGAGAGCATGAAACGGGCCTTCTTGGAGAAGTTTTTCACAACTTCTCGAGTCATTCTTCTACGAAAAAGGATAAGTGGAATTCAACAAGATGAAGGTGAATCTTTTCCTACTTATTATGAACGTTTTAAATCTCTTGTTGCTTCATGTCCACAACATCAAATGAAGGAGGAGCTTCTTCTACAATACTTCTACGAGGGGCTTCTACCAATCGAACGTCAAATTCTAGATGTCTCAGCGGGAGGAGATTTGGTGGATAAGACCCCCACGGCTGCAAAGATATTGATTGCTAATCGAGCATTGAATGCTCAACAGTACGAAGGTGTTGGACAAATTTGCACCCCACGGCAACACCAAGTGAATGAGGTAAGTGCCATCTCCGAACTTCAAAATCAAATGGCTAACCTTACTACTCTTCTTTCTCAGGTTGTGGAAGGACCAAAAGTACAAAATGTAAGTGCTTGTGGCGTGTGCTCCATGCAAGGACACCTTACGGACAAGTGCCCACAATTGATAGACAATGGAGGGTGGGAAACCCTCAATGCCGTGGGCTTTAGGCAGCCATACCAACAAAGAAATGATCCCTTTTCTAATACATACGATCTAGGATGGAGGGATCATCCAAATTTCAAATGGCGAGAACCCTAACAAGGGCAACAACAAAGTACATTTAGGCAACAACCCCCGGGTTTCTATCAAAAGCCGTTTGCACCAACTCAACCCCAAGCACAACCTGCCCAAAACAAATCAGGTTCTTCTATTGATAATGATCAGATTTTTCAATTACTAACTTCTATGGCGCAGAGTATGCAAATTAAGGACAAGAAGGTGGACGAGTTGGAAAAGCAAGTAGGGCAGATTGCGGAGTTTGTGGGCCAATTCCGATAGGAAGGCAGGTTGCCTAGTTCAACCGTTGTCAATCCAAAAGGAGGATTCGAATCCGCCAAGGCAATCATGTTGCGAAGTGGGAAACAAGTGGGAACAACCCCCCAGCCATCTAAATCAGCCCCAAACGAGGTGGAAGAGTTGATAATTGAAGAGGAGGAGCAAAGCATGCCCATGGCAAGGGAAAAACCACCTATGCCAATGGCTCCTAAACCATCAAACTCGGCCAACAAGGGTAAGGAAGTTCCAATTTTGGTTAATTCTAACATTGTTCCTCCAAATGTACATTTTCTTTGTAGGTTTATGCAATCAAAGAAGGAGGAGGCTGAAAAGGACATTTTGGAAACATTTAGGAAAGTTCAAGTCAATATCCCCCTTTTGGATGCAATTAAGCAAGTCCCGAGGTGTGCCAAGTTTTTGAAAGAACTTTGCACCACTAGGAAAAGGATTTCGACCAAGGAGGTTGTAAAAGCAAGTGAAAACGTCTCAGCCATCTTGAGACGCAAACTGCCCCCTAAATGCAAAGATCCGGATAGTTTTACAATTCCTTGTGTCATTAGTAATACTAGGTTTGAATCTGCCATGTTAGATTTAGGTGCATCTATAAATATCATGCCATATTCAATTTATGCATCTATGAACCTAGGAGAGTTGAAAAATGATGGTGTGATTATACAATTGGCTGATAGATCTAATGCCTATCCAAAGGGAGTTTTGGAAGATGTTTTAGTGCAGGTTAATAATTTGATCTTTCCGGCGGATTTCTACGTGCTTGAGATGGACGAGTCAGACCATGCCCCTTCATTGCCCATCCTACTTGGAAGGCCATTCATGAAAACTGCTTGTACAAAGATTGATATGTTTAATGGCACTTTGACGATGGAATTTGATGGGGAAGTCATTAATTTCAATCTTTCTGATTCTATGAAGTATCCTACTGAAAATCATTCATGTTTTGCCATTGATGTAATTGACTCTTTGGCGCAGGACCATTTTGACAAATTGAAAGACGATGCACTTGAATTGGTCATTGCACGAGGAATGGACAAGCAAAACATTGAAGCAGCAACCATTGGAACCCATGGCATGCATGGAAACTCCTTTGCCGTGCCCCCTAGTGATGGTGTCATTGAGATGGTGGCTGCCCTTGAGTCATTGCCACCACAATCTGGTAAGTTTTCTGACCCTATTTTAAGTTCAGTTTTCGGCTAAAAAGATGCTTCCCTCAGTTGTGCAGCCACCTATACTTGAACTTAAGCCATTGCCAAGTCATTTAAAGTACGTTTTCTTGGGAGAAGATGAAATGTTGCCCGTCATTATTTCATGCTCACTCACGGCACAAGAAGAAGGTAAGTTAGTGAGGGTGTTACAGGAGTATAAAACAGCAATTGGGTGGACGTTGGCCGACATCAAAGGAATTAGCCCCACAACTTGCATGCATCGCATACTTTTGGAGGAGGGGTCTAAAACATCTCGAGAGGCTCAACACCGACTCAACACTCCTATGATGGAAGTTGTGAAGAAAGAAATCATCAAGCTTTTAGATTGTGGAGTTATCTATCCCATCTCGGATAGTAGGTGGGTTTCGCCCGTTCAATGCGTTCCGAAGAAATCCGGAGTGACGGTGGTAGCAAATGCCGAGAATGAACTTGTGCCTACTGATGCGATGAAAGTTAAGCACTCAAATTAAACCCTCTTGTTGTCAAATTGTAGTATAAATGCAAGTAGGGATCGTTCTAAACCGGAGATTAGGAGGGTTTGCTAAAACCTTTAACTGACTCAAAAACATAAAAACAAAATTAAAAACGTTTGAATAGACTCAAGGGACTCAAAACAGATTTTAAAGATTCAAAACAACTTAAAAACACTCAAAACTGCCTAAAAACATAAACTGGGCAGATTTGGACTCTAAATCAACTTTGGATGAATTTAGTGTTTTGGCTTGAATCGAAACACTCAAAACAAAAATTTAACACTTTGAAACAAGAAAGTAAAAAGGGGATTTTGGTTTGGATGAGTTTGAAATAAACAAGCAAGTTATAAAACTAGGCAGATTACAAAATGAATTTGAGAAATAAAATGATGGATGGATTAGTTAGAGGTCTGCTTTTCACACATGACACACTTGTACATGAATCGATTTCCAATTGTTTTTCAATAAACTATTATGCTCAACACCCCAGATTAACCGTGATGCACAAATTAACCCTCAAATTTTCTTTTACTCATTGAATTGGATGAATGCATGCGACAACCCAAATCATTCTCTAAAAGTCCCCTATATGAATGCATAATAAAGATACAATCAGAGATCATTACGTTCAATGAAAATCATAAGTGTTGACGAGACAATTATAACTATGAATGCATGATACAATTGCCAAGAATTCAATTAACGCGATTGTGATAAACAACCTTCACTACTCATGAATATAAACTTGTAACGATTAGGTGAAATTCATTTATATTCTAGCATCTAATTCATGCATAAAAATTAAGTATGCATCCTTAATAAACATACAAGAATCAGTAATGAATAAAATAGATAATTGAATTGCAATCACAACTTATCAAATCACAATTGGAAGAAATCAATTCATATCTCAAGCATGTTCATGACTTCAAACTTCCCCCTAACTAAATGGGGGTTTAGCCACTCATAATTGCAACAAAATCAGAAAATGAATTTAACATTGGAAACAAAAGAAAGAAAACATCTAAACGCTCCAACGATCCAAGTTGACAGCATGCACGTCCAAGCACTTTCCTTTCCTTCCTTTGCTACGACACAAGGTGTTGGTGGGTGTTTGAAGGTTTGTTTGTATGGAGGAATGGATGTAAATATGAATGGATGTGTTTGGATGAAGGTTGTATTGAAATGGGAGTGAATGATCTAAAAAATATGAACTAAATTTGTGTTACACACAATTCCTTTTATAGAGGAAGTGCAAGGCAATGGAGGGGGACATGGAGTGGTGTTGAAATGATTCAAAGGTGAAAGTGAAGTAATGATGCAAAGCATGGCTAAAATGGAGTGGTGTTGAAATGATTCCAAGGTGAAAGTGAAGGACTGATGCAAAGCATGGCTAAAATGGAGTGGTGTTGAAATGATTCCAAGGTGAAAGTGAAGGACTGATGCAAAGCATGGCTAAAATGGAGTGGTGTTGAAATGATTCAAAGGTGAAAGTGAAGTAATGATGCAAAGCATGAGGGGTAAAATGGAGTGGTGTTGCAATAATGAATGGAAGTAGGGAACATGAATAATTGTGCACATGGTAGAGAAAGGAAAGGGAGGTGGAATGGTGTAGAAATGAGTCAAGGGTTAAGGTGGAGTGATGATTGATGCAAGAAATTTGGAATGATGGAGGGAATAAGGGTGGTGCTAGGCAATGAGTGAATGAAATAGACAAGGAATGTTGTTGGAACTTAGGGACATTGAGGATTAGGAAAGATTAAATCAAAATAATGTAATCTTGACTCATGTTTCTTCTTTGGTTGCTGAGCTCTTTGTCATCAATTATTCTTTCTTTTTAACACATTCCAAGCCTCTTTAGTCTTCAATTTCGTCCATCCACCTTGCTCCATGCATTTGTTATCCATTCCAAGCCCAAAACTGCTCCAAAATGCACCAAAATGCACCTTATTGTTTTATAAGGCCTATGGACCTACAAACACACAAAAATAGCTTAAAATACATAATTAACTAAGAAATAACAACATAAATGCATGAGAACAAGCTAACTCAGTCGCATAAATATGCTCCTATCACCTACTCGCATTCAAACTGGTTGGAGAGTGTGTATCGACTATAGAAAGCTAAACGCCACTACAAGGAAGGATCACTTCCCATTACCGTTCATTAACCAAATGCTTGAGAGGTTAGCGGGTTATGCTTTCTATTGTTTTCTTGTTGGTTATTCTGGTTATAATCAAATTGTCATAGCACCCGAGGACCAAGAAAAAACCACTTTTACATGCCATTTTGGTACATTTGCTTATCGTCGCATACCTTTTGGTTTAGGTAATGCACCTGCCACATTTCAAAGATGCATGATGAGCATATTTTTTATTATGTTGAGAAAATAATTGAGGTTCTTATGGATGATTTTAGTGTCTTTGGTGATTCTTTTGATGGTTGCTTGCATAATCTTAGCTTGATCTTAAAACGTTGCGTTGAAACTAACCTTGTTCTTAATTGGGAAAAATGTCATTTCATGGTTAAACAAGGCATAGTTTTAGGTCATATTATCTCTGAAAACGGTATTGAGGTTGATAAGTCAAAGATAGATCTTTTGCATCACTTACCCTCTCCTACTTCGGTTAGAGAGGTTCGTTCTTTTCTTGGCCATACAGGTTTCTATCGTAGGTTCATCAAAGACTTCTCAAAGGTTGCCCAACCTCTTTGCCGACTCCTACAAAAAGATGTGGCGTTTGATTTTAATGAGGAATGCACGGCATCATTCAACCAACTCAAGGAATTGTTGACCACAGCACCAATCATTGTCCCACCGGATTGGAGCCTACCTTTCGAGCTTATGTGTGATGCATCTGATTACGCTTTAGGAGCTATTTTAGGACAAAGAAAGGACAAGAGGCCACATGTTATCTACTATGCCTCCCGGACGTTGAATGATGCCCAATTGAACTATTCCACTACGGAAAAAGAACTTCTTGCTGTTGTTTTTACTATAGATAAGTTTAGATCATATCTAATTGGTACTAAAGTAATTGTTTTCACTGACCATGCAGCTTTGAAGTACTTGCTCACTAAAAAGGAAGCCAAGCCACGGCTAATTCGTTGGATGTTGCTACTTCAAGAGTTCGACATTGAGATTCGGGACAAGAGGGGAAGTGAAAACGTGGTGGCTGACCACCTAAGCCGAATGGTGCATAATGAGGAGTCCCTACCCATTGCCGAGATATTCCCCGATGAACAATTACTATCCATAAAGGTAAGTGAGCCTTGGTATATCGATTTGGTAAATTTTTTGGTGTCAAAACGAATTCCTAGCACTTTCACTAGGCACCAACGTGATAAGTTAAGGCATGATGCACATTTTTATTTATGGGATGATCCCTATTTATGGAAATTTTGCCCTGATCAGATTGTACGTCGATGTGTGCATGATTCTGAATTCCATTATATTCTAAGCTTTTGTCATACATATGCATGTGGTGGGCACTTTGGCACACAAAGCACAACACTTAAGGTGTTACAATGTGGATTCTTTTGGCCTAGTATTTTTAAGGATGCTAGAACTTTTTGCTTAACATGTGATAAATGCCAAATTATGGGTAACATAGGTGCTAGCGATCAAACGCCGCAAGTTTCTATCTTTAATTTTGAAATTTTTGATGTTTGGGCTATTGATTTTATGGGTCCCTTTCCTTCCTCGTATGGTTTCATGTATATTTTGCTTGCGGTGGATTATGTGTCGAAGTAGGTGTAAGAAAAATCCACCCGAACTAATGTTTCTAAAATGGTTGCAGATTTTATTAGAACTAACATATTTGCAAGGTTTGGCATGCCACGTGTAATCATAAGTGATGGAGGGTCTCACTTTTGCAACCGGACCATTGAGGCGTTATTGAGGAAATACAATGTCAACCATAAGGTTTCTACACCTTACCATCCTCAAATGAATGGCCAGGCCGAGGTTTCCAACCGTGAGATCAAACATAATTCTAGAGAAGACTATTGGGCCTACAAGGAAGGATTGGAGGTTAAGGTTAGATGATGCACTTTGGGCGTATCGTATGGAGTACAAGACATCCATTGGAATGTCCCCATTTAGGCTCATTTATGGCAAGCAGTGCCATCTCCCCGTTGAATTAGAGCACAAAGCTCATTGGGTCATCAAGAAGTTCAATATGGACCTAAATGTCGCGGGAAGTCATAGGAAGTTCCAATTAAATGAACTTGATGAGATAAGGCACG
>VIEB01001424.1:49024-60093 GCA_006547085.1 Malus baccata
GGCTGCACGATGTTAAAGCAAGCGCTTCTTGGGAGGCAACCCATGCAATCAACATAAGAAGACCTAGGCATCACTCCAATTCCAGATTTGCGTTCCTAAACCCTTCTCTTTGTTGATTGTTTCGTTTCTGCCATGTTTAGTGTGTTAGTTGCTGTTTGTTTGTTGGTTTCTTATTTGTGTTAGTTTATGCTTGAAACAGTGAGGACAATCTTTGATTTAAGTGTGGGGTGGGGGGGGGTAACCAAAGTGTTTTAATGCATATTCGTAGGGTTTTATCACCCATAACTTCCAATGTTATTCCTTGCTGTTTTTAGGTGTTTAAGAAGACCTAGGCATCACTCCAATTCCAGATTTGCGTTCCTAAACCCTTCTCTTTGTTGATTGTTTCGTTTCTGCCATGTTTAGTGTGTTAGTTGCTGTTTGTTTGTTGGTTTCTTATTTGTGTTAGTTTATGCTTGAAACAGTGAGGACAATCTTTGATTTAAGTGTGGGGTGGGGGGGGTAACCAAAGGTGTTTTAATGCATATTCGTAGGGTTTTATCACCCATAACTTCCAATGTTATTCCTTGCTGTTTTTAGGTGTTTTTAGGCTGTTTTGGTGTGTTTTGACATAAAAATTCAAAAATCCCAAAAACAATTGAAAAATATGTTTTGAAAAACTCAAAAAGAGTCGTTTTAAAGTTGTTTTGTATGTTTGTTTGTGTCTTAGGGTACCTTCCAATACAATGATGAGGATTCGGTTTTTAATTGCATGACTGTTAAAGAGAGTTATAAACAATTTTAGTTGGCTTGTTCTTGTGCATTTACATTGTTATTTCATAGTTATTTTAGTCTTTTAAGCCATTTTTGTGTGTTTTCAGGTTCTAAGGACAAAGTATGCAAAAAGATGCATTTTGGAGCCTTTTGGAGCAGTTTTGGGCATGAATTTAATATCTAATGCTTGGAGTAATATTGATTGACGAAATTGAAGGCCTAAAGGATGTTAGAAGTCAGTTTGGAAACTTAGAAGACACAATTTTAGCACCTCCTACAAAGGTGGCGCCTTGTCCCCTTTGTGTTTCCTCCTTGTCTCCTCTTGTGCAACAATTTCCCTTGCCATGTTTCCCTAATTTCTGAACCAAAAACACCTTTCCCTTTCTCCCTTGTCCCTTGCCGCACCATACATCCTCTTTCCCTTTTAATTTCTGACCTTAAGTACCTTTCCTATATTGTGCCACATCTTTGTTACCTATTTCTCTTTAATTTCTGATTCTTTCTTACCTATTTCTGACCCAAAATTACATTCCCTTTTGTTTCAATTCTTGCTGCACAAGAGGAGAGGATTCTTACCTATTTTGTGCCTCAAAACACATTCCTAAATTTGCCTACAATTTCTGCCGAATTTCCCTTTCCTATTCTCTTTAATTCCTACACCTTATTTGCCTATTTTCCATTGATTTCTGATTCCAAATCTAATAAATTCGTAGCCCTTCTTTCCTCTATAAATAAAACCCTTATCTGACCATTCTAGGGACTCCACCCTTCACCATAACCAACCTATATCCATCCACCACCACAAATCACCACAAAAACCTTCAACTATCCCTTGTGCCGCAGCAAAGAAGAAGGAAGGAGACCCTTGGACGTGCTTGCCATTCAAGACGTTGGATTGTTGGAGCGTTTCTAGGTGTTTTCATTTTTTGTTTTCAATGTCTAAATTTATGTATCTTTGTTTTGCGTTTATGAGGAACTAAGCCCTTCTTGGCTAGGGGGATATTCAATACCATGATTATACTTGCATTATGAATTGATTACTTTCAGTTGTTATTTCGTAAGTTGTGAATTCAATTTGCTTAACCGTTTGATTGATAATTTATGCTTGTATGTTTATTAAGAGTGCACACTTAGTTTTCATGCAAGGATTTGAAGCTAAAATATAAGGGAGTTTCACCTAATAGTTACAAACTTATATTTGCAAGTAGTGGAGGTCACTTATAAACGATCGTGTTAAGTGAATTCTTGCCAAAAGTTTCATGCTTTTCATAGTTACAATTGCCTTGTCAATGCTTATAGTTTTCATGAAACTTAATGATCTTTGATTGTACCTTTATTGTGCTTTTCACGTAGGGGACATTTAGAAAATGCTTTGAATTGTTGTATGTGCTTTCCCATCCAATTCATTAACTTAAGAAGAACTTGAAGGTTAAAAAAGTGTTGTCACAGTTAACCTGGAGTATTGAGTTTCGTGACTTATTGAGAGAAGCAATTGGAAATCAATTTGAATGCAAGTGTGTCATGTGTGGAGAAGAACCCTCTAGTTACCCCATATCCCATCAATTCACCTAAATTTGCTTAAGAATCTGTTTAAATTGTTCTTGTTTTAATTTACTTATTTTCGTCCAAAACCAAACCCCCTTTACTTTGTTAAGTCATATTAGTTAGAACTTGTCTTAAATTGTGTTTTTAAGTGTTTTGAGCCTTTAGAAACCCAAATTTCGTCCAAATTGTGTTTAGAGCTCAAAACTGCCCAGTTTGTGATTTTAGGCAATTTTGAGTGTTTTTTAGCTTGTTTTGAGTCTTTTGAGTTTGTTTTAAGTCTTTTGAGTCTAGTTAAGTGTTTGAAAGCTTAGTTTTATCTATTTGAGTCAGTTTAGAGTGTTTAGCAATCCCTCCTAATCCCCGGTTTAAGAACGATCCCTACTTATACATATACTACAATTGTCAACAAGAGGGTTTAATTTGTGTGTTAAGTTATTTTACACATCACTTGCTATTGCTTTAAGAACGTTTGTTATCCCTATCCTTTATTTGTTAGCCATTACCCTTAGCCCCGTTACAACCCTTGACTTCAATCTTGAGTGTTGTGTGTTTCAATTTGTGGAGTTTAAAATTGGTATGAGCATATGGTGTCACTGGTTCTCGCATTTAAGTAGTAGCATTCGGTTCATGAGATCATATATAAATGCTTATTAACTCCAGAAATTGCTTTCTTTGTTATACATATATGTGAGCGTTCGTTTTTATGTCGACATCAATCTTCTCACATATAACTAGTATAGGGTGTGTAGTTAGAAAATCCGAGTGAAAATTGAGTGCATATCTTGTAAGGAATTGAGCAAATTCTCTAAGGCATGTTACTACATTCAAAACATTGTTTTAATTGGTTAAATGTGAACTAGTAAATGTGAAGATGACTAAAATCTGTGGGAATGGTGATTTTTAATATGTCATGTGTATTGGAAATCCGTGAGGCAACGTTGGAAGGATTAGTTTTTGTTTGTTTGTTTTGTTTCATTTTGTTTTTCTTGTGTTTCTTTGTTTTGCTCAAGGACTAGCAAAAGCTAAGTATGGGGAAATTTGATAGGAGCATATTTATGCGACTTAGTGAGCTTGTTCTTGTGTATTTACGTTGTGTTTTCTTAGTTAAATTAGTCTTTTAAGCTAGTTTCATGTGTTTTCAAGTTTTAAGGGCAAAGTATGCACAACGATGCAATTTGGAGCCTTTTGGAGCAAGATTGAGCTTGGAATGGATATCATGTGCTTGGAACGAAAGGAATGGACGAGAACGAAGGAGTCCCAATTGAAGAAGGATTCCTAATCAAGGGAGGAGTCCTAGTTAAGAATGGATTCCTAGTCAAAGATGGATTCCTAGAAGAATGAGGATTCCTACTCAAACAAGGTTTCATACTTGAAGTAGGAAAGTTAAGCCTAAAGTTTCCTATTTTGGGTTGATCTTTCCTAAACCTAGATAGCCTTAAGTTTCAGCAACATTGAGGGTTTCCTAAGTGTTTTTGGACACAAAGAAAGGTTCTAGAACACTTCCTTATCCTTGTCATGGGTTATGTCCTATTTTCCCTTGGTTTTGGGCTTCTAAAAGCCTTATCCTTCTCATTCCTAGCTTTGCCGCACATAACCCTATCTAGAACATGTTTCCTTGCCTTGCAGGGCTTTCTAGAAGCCTTATCCTACCCTATCCAAACCTGCCGTACCTTTTAACCTATTCCCTTGAGGATTTTGATTGTTTAAGCCCTTTTTCCTTGTGGATTTGGATTCTTCAAGTCCATATCTGATTTCCCTAGGGTTTTAGGTCCCTATATATACTCATATATCAGCCTTGGCAAATCTACCACCCCTCATAATACATAAATCACGCCAGAAACACTTCCCCTTCTCTGTCGCAGCCTTCCACCACCATTCTCCATAATTCCTGCCAAGAACTACCCCTTGCCGCACCACCCATCCATCCCAAACACTACCATACCATTCCCCCATCCATTCTACACCCTTCATAACCCCAAAACCTGTCCCCAAGTTGTGCCGCAGCAAGGAGGAAGGAGGAACTTCGTGGATGCACCTGCTGTCCAAGTTGGAGTGTCTAGGTGTTCTCTTTCTTTGGATTTCAATGTCTAAACTTATTTATCTTTGCTTTGTGCATATGAGGAACTAAACCCCTGTTGCCTGGGGGGGATTCGCAACCATGTTTTATGCTTGCTATATGATTTGATTACTTTCAATTGCGTTTCATAAGTTGTGAATTCAATTTGCTTATCTATATGAATTAAAACTGATTTGTGTGTGTTGGTTGAGAGTGCACGCTTAATTTTCATACATAAATCTAATGCTAGGATATAAGGGAGTTTCACCTAATCGTTATGAACTTATATTCGCAAGTAGTAAAGGTTGTTGATCACAATCATGTTAAGTAAATTCTTGGCATAAGTTTCATGCAATTCATAGTAACAAGTGCCTCGTCAACGCTTATGGTTTTCGTAGAACTTAATGATTCTTGCTTGTATCTCTATTATGCAATTCATGTAGGGAACTTGTGGGGAATGCTTTGGGTTGTTGTATGCAATCATCCAATTCAATAACTTTAGGAAAATCTGAGGTTAATTAGTGCAATTCATGGTTAATCTGGGGCGTTGAGAATTCATAATCTATTGAAAAGCAATTGGAAATCGTTTTGTATGTAAGTGTGACATGTGTGGAGAAGAACCTCTTAGCTAGCTTTCAATCCATTCACTTTAACCAAATTCGTTTTAAAATCTGTTTAGTTTACAAAGTTTCTGTTTTGTTTTCAATTTCGTCAAAACCAATTCCCCCTTTATTTTGAAGTATTAGATTAGTTAGAAATCAATTTAGTTTGTGTTTTTAAGTGTCTTGAGTCAAGTTCTAACCTATTTTCGTCCAAATTTGTGTTTGGTGTTCAAAACTACCCAGATTGTGTTTTTAAGGTAGTTTTGAGTGTTTCTGTGCTGTTTTGAGTCTTTTGGTTTGTTTTAGTGTTTTAAAGTTTAGTTTTGCTTTCTTTGAGTCTAGTTTAGTGTTTTAAACTTCGTTTTTACGTTTTTGAGTCAGTTTTCAAGTGATTTAGCAATCCCTCCTAAAAGAGGGTTTAATTTGTGTGCTTATATATTTCGCATCACTGATGTGAAAATTAACTTGACACACAAATTAAACCCTATTTGTGACAATTGTAGTAATGATGTAAGTAGGGATCGTTCTAACCGGGGATTAACTAAGGGTGCTAATCTAATACAAATCGACTTAGAAACACAAAAACTAAACTTAAAGACTCTAATTAGACTACTAAGATTCAAAACAGATTTGAAACACTCAAATCTGCCCAAAACTGACTAAACAAGCTAATTGACTCAAACAGCAACTAAGACAAGATCTGACTTAAAAACTCAAAAAACAAAGTTTAAAACACTAAACTAGACTCAAAGAACACAAAACTAAAAGTTAAAACACTTAAACAAACCTAAAACCCAAAACAGCAACTAGAAGACTCAAAACTGCCTAAAAACCACTTTCTGGGCAGTTTTGAGCACCTACACTAATTTGGACGAATTTGGCAAAACTTATGACTCAAAACACTTAAAAACACCAAAGAGGACAGATTATGAAGACTCAAACTTAACAAAATATGGGGGAATTGTGTTTGGACGAATTTGAACTAAATGCACAGATTGTAATTTAAAACAGATTGTAAACTAAATGTGATGAATCAATGGGTGATGGAATGGCTAAGGGGTTCTTCTCCACACATGAAATTTATGCAACGTAAATCGATTTCCAGTTATCAATTCAATAAGTTATGAACCTCGACACTCCAAGTTAATTAGGTTCGCTTAAATTAACTTTCAGATTTCCCTAGAATCATTGAATTGGATGAATATGCATCGCAAACAAATTATTCCTAACAAGTTCTCTATATGAACAGCACGATAAAGATACAAGTTAGAATCATTAAGTTCTTTGGAAATCATAAGCATCGACAAGGCATTCGTAACTATGAAAAGCATGATACTCTTGCCAGGAATCTACTTAACACGATCGTGACTAGCGACCTTCACTACTTGCGAATATAAATTCATAACGATTAGGTGAGACAAATTTATATCCTAGCACCAAATTCAAGCATGCAAATTAAGCGTGCACTCTCAATCAACATACAAGAACAAGTTTTGAATTAAACGGTTAAGCAAATTGTATTCACGACTTATGAAACGATAACTGGAAGTAATCAACTTATTTCACATAAATAAACATGGTTTCGAATACACCCTTAGCCAAAACGAATTTAGCCAATCATACTCAATGAAAAACAAAGATTACAAGAAGTAGACATTGAAATATAAGATAGAATACACCTAAAATTGTTCAACAACTCAGATTGAAGAAGCCAAACAACTTTGTGAACTGTCTCCTTCTCTTCCCCTTGCGGCAGATTGGAATGATGTGGTTTCTGGGCTGTTTTTGTGATGTAGAATGGATTATGGGTGGTATAGAGGCACGGCAAGGCTTGGGGATGGTGTGTGGATGTTGGGTGGAAGGTGTGGAGATGAAGAATGGTGGTGGAAATCGGCTGGAATGAAGGAGAAGTGGTTTCTGAGGTTGTGGATGGGTTTTGACGAATTTGGGAGAGTGTGTGGCTGAATGGGATCTTTTGTGGCTGCACACACTTGTTTATTTAAAGGGATTAGGAAATTAAAAACCCTAGCTAATTAGGTAAACAGAAATTTAAGTCAAATGCTTCTAAAAATAGGAAATCAAATCAGAAAATAAAAGGAAAGGTGAAGGGAAATTCGGCCAGGTTTTAAAGCAAAACAAGGAAGGTGTTTTAAATCAGATTTTTGGGAAAGAAACCCTCTCCCTTGCACGGCAAGGAAGAGGAAAGGGTGAGGGAAGTGCGGCACATGTCCTAGAGTGGTTTAGGCTTTTGTTTTGTGTCCTAGAATGCTTAGAAAATCTTCATAATTGTTGGAACTTTTAGGGACAATTAGGAAAAATCAAACCAAAGTAGGAAACCTTGGCTTAACTTTCCTACTTCAAATAGGAATCCTTGTTGGAGTAGGAATCCTTATTGGAGTAGGAATCCTTGTTCTTCTAGGACTCCTCATTTGATTAGGAATCCTTCTTCGATTAGGAATCCCCTTCATGTAAGCACTTTCCTACTTCAACTAGGAAACCTTGTTCAAGTAGGAATCATCATCTTCAAGTCTTCAAATTCGTCCAAACCTTGGCTCCAAATATGTGACATGCATTCCAAACTCCATTTTGCTCCAAAATGCTCCAAAATGCCTCTTCTTGCATCCTTTGGCCTTAAAACCTGAAAACACATAAAACTGACTTTAAACACTAAAATAGCTAAGTAAACACATCCTAAATGCACGAGAACAAGCCAATTAAGTAGCATAAATATGCTCCTATCAAATTCCCCTGGGCAGCCCTGGGGTATTGAATGCACAAGGGTGTGGCTGATTAGGTGGGCTAGGGTTAGGGTTTAGGTGCGGCATAGGTCCAAAAGGTAAGGATGAGCCATCCAAAAGCCCAAAGCCGAGAATAGCAACTCTCGAAATTGGAAACCTCCAAGAATAGAAACTTCCAACTTTAGAAACTTTGGTTGCCAATTCCGATTTAGGAAAGATCAACCCAAAATGGAAACTTTTAGGCATAGCTTTCCTACTTCAAGTAGGAAACCTCAAATCTTCAACTCTTCAATTCCATCCCATCCTTGTGTTCCAAGCATGTCCTTTTCAATCCAAGCTCACATTTTGCTCCAAAAGCTCCAAATTGCATCATTTCATGTAATATGTCCTTTAAACCTGAAAACACATGAAAGTAGCTTAAAAGACTACTTTAACGAAGAAAACATAACAAAGATGCATAAGAACTAGCTAACTAAGGCGCATAAATATGCTCCTATCAATCACTAAAGTAATTGTTTTCACTGATCATGCAGCTTTCAAATATTTGCTCAGCAAGAAGGGGCCAAGCCAAGACTAATTCGATGGATATTGCTTCTCCAAGAGTTCGACATTGAGATTCGAGACAAAAAGGGAAGTGAAAACGTGGTGGCTGACCACCTAAGCCGTATGATGCATAATGAGGAGTCCCTACCCATTGCTGAAACGTTTCCTGATGAACAATTGATGTCCATTAAAGTAAGTGAACCTTGGTATGCTGATTTGGTAAACTTTTTGGTGTCTAAACAAATTCCAAGCAGCTTTTGTCATACATATGCATGTGGTGGTCACTTTGGCACACAAAGAACAGCATTTAAGCTGTTACAATGTGGGTTCTATTGGCCTAGTATCTTTAAGGATGCTAGAATTTTTTGCTTAACATGTGATAAATGCCAAAGAACAGGAAATATAAGTGCAAGGGATCAAATGCCGCAGGTTTCCATCCTCAATGTTGAAATTTTTAACGTTTAAGGTATTGATTTTATGGGTCCTTTCCCTTCCTCACATGGTTTCCTTTATATCTTACTAGTTGTGGATTATGTATTGAAATGGGTGGAAGCAAAAGCCACACGAACTAATGATTCTCGAGTGGTTGCAGATTTCATTAAAACTAACCTATTTGCAAGGTTTGGAATGCCACGAGTAATCATCAATGATGGAGGGTCTCACCTTTGTAATCGAACCATTGAGGCGTTGTCGAGGAAGTACAATGTCAACCATAAGGTTTCTACACCTTACCATCCTCAAATCAATGGGCAAGCCGAGGGGTCTAATTGGGAGATCAAGCAGATTCTAGAGAAGACCATTGGGCCAACAAGAAAGGATTGGAGCTTGCGTTTGAAGGATGCGTTGTGGGCACATCGCAAGACATATAAAACACCCCTTAGCATGTCCCCATTTCGGCTCATCTATGGCAAACCATGCCATCTTCCCATAGAATTAGAACACAAGGCGCATTGGGCCGTCAAAACATTCAACATGGACCTTGACGCCACTGGAATTCATAGAAAGCTCCAATTAAATGAACTTGAAGAGATTAGGCATGAGGCTTATGAAAACGCCTGATTCGAGAAAGCTCTAATTAAATGAACTGGAATCCATGACAAGATGATTCGAGGCAAATCATTCTCCATTGGGCAGAAAGTGTTACTCTTTAATTCCCGCATTCGCTTGTTTCCTGGTAAGTTGCATTCCAAATGGATTGGTTCTTTTGTCGTTATTAATGTTTTTCCTCATAGTGCAGTCCAAATACAAAATTAGAAGACGCAACAAGAATTCAAGGTAAATGGGCATCGTTTGAAGCCCTATTATGAGGCCTTTGAGGAGCAAGTCGTGGAGAATGTACCTCTCCATATCGTGGGCCCTGTTCAAGCTTAAATGGAGGTATCATCCGGCTGGAAGACGTTGAAGCAAGCACTTCTTGGGAGGCAACCCATGTATTCAAATGAGGAAGATTTTTGAATCGCTCCACAAGCAGTTTTGCGTTTCTAAAAACCTTCCCTTTTCTGCATTTTTATTTTGCCTGATTGTCATTTTCTTTTTAAATTTATTTGTTTGTTGCTTATTTAATTATTTTTGGGTTTGGATTTATTTTTGAGACATTGACAGATATGCAAGGTATTTTCACATTAAAATTCGTGGAAAAGAAACATGAGACAAAAAAATACAAGAAGGAGCCTTTACAAAGGCTGTTTGGGAGAAGTCTCAGTAATCGGCAGAGCCTCAGCAGTCGGTGGGGCCACAAAAGGAGGAGGTATCGGAGCTTGATCATTTGGAGCTTCACTACGCGGTATAACCCAGAAGACAAAGGCAAATGTTGTTGGAACAAACCCACAAACGTCTGATGATCAAGTAAAATCTGACCATTGATGCGAAAATAGCTTAACACACAAATTAAACCCTCTTGTTGTCAATTGTAGTAAAGAATGTAAGTAGGGATCGTTCTAGGTCGGGGATTAGGAGGGATTGTTAAAACAAATTGAACCCCCTTAATAAACATACACGAATAAGTTATCAATCAAGCAGTTAAACAAATTGAATTCACAACTTATGAAATCACAACTGAAGGTAATCAAATCATATTGCAAGCATGAACATGGTTTCGAATTCCCCCCTAGCTAAGGGGGGTTTAGTTCCTCATACTTACAAAGCAAAGATAAACAAATTTAGACATTGAAAACAAAAGAAAGAAAACACCTAAACGCTCCAACGATCCAAGTTGGACAGCATGCACGTCCAAGCACTTTCCTTCCCTTCCTTTGCTACGGCACAAGGTGTTGGTGAGTGTTTTGAGGTTTGGTTGTATGGAGGAATGGATGTGTTTGGATGAAAGTTGTATTGAATTGGGGATGAATTATCAAGCAAAAACTGAATGTAATGGCTGCCACACACACTTCCTTTTATAAAGGAAGTGCATGGCATGGAGGGATGGATGGTGGTGTGTGATAGGAGCATATTTATGCGCCTTAGTTAGCTAGTTCTTATGCATCTTTGTTATGTTTTCTTCGTTAAAGTAGTCTTTTAAGCTACTTTCATGTGTTTTCAGGTTTAAAGGACATATTACATGAAATGATGCAATTTGGAGCGTTTGGAGCAAAATGTGAGCTTGGATTGAAAAGGACATGCTTGGAACACAAGGTTGGGATGGAATTGAAGAGTTGAAGATTTGAGGTTTCCTACTTGAGGTAGGAAAGCTAAGCCTAAAAGTTTCCATTTTGGGTTGATCTTTCCTAAATCGGAATTGGCAACCAAAGTTTCTAAAGTTGGAAGTTTCTATTCTTGGAGGTTTCCAATTTCGAGAGTTTCTATTCTCGGCTTTGGGCTTTTAGATGACCCATC
>VIEB01001424.1:65706-85815 GCA_006547085.1 Malus baccata
ATATTTTTTTTTAGATCATTCACTCCCATTTCAATACAACCTTCATCCAAAGACATCCATTCATATTTGCATCCATTCCTCCATACAAACAAACCTTCAAACACTCACCAACACCTTGTGCCGTAGCAAAGGAAGGAAAGGAAAGTGCTTGGACGTGCGTTCTGTCAACTTGGATCGTTGGAGCGTTTAGGTGTTTTCTTTCTTTTGTTTCCAATGTTAAATTCATTTTCTGATTTTGTTGCAATTATGAGTGGCTAAACCCCCATTTAGTTAGGGGGAAGTTTGAAGCCATGAACATGCTTGAGATATGAATTGATTTCTTCCAATTGTGATTTGATAAGTTGTGATTGCAATTCAATTATCTATTTTATTCATAACTGATTCTTGTATGTTTATTAAGGATGCATACTTAATTTTCATGCATGAATTAGATGCTAGAATATAAATAAGTTTCACCTAATCGTTACAAGTTTATATTCATGAGTAGTGAAGGTTGTTTATCACGGTCTTGTTAATTGAATTCTTGGCAATTGTATCATGCATTCATAGTTATAATTGCCTCGTCAACACTTATGATTTTCATTGAACATAATGATCTCTGATTGTATCTCTATTATGCATTCATATAGGGGACTTTTAGAGAATGATTTGGGTTGTCGCATGCATTCATCCAATTCAATGAGTAAAGGAAAATCTGAGGGTTAATTTGTGCATCACGGTTAATCTGGGGTGTTGAGCATAATAGTTTATTGAAAAGCAAATGGAAATCGATTCATGTACAAGTGTGTCATGTGTGAAGAACGGACCTCTAACTAATCCATCCAAAACAATCAATTTCATGCAAATCTGTTTAGTTCTAGTTTCTATTTTGTTTTACTTTATTTTCGTCCAAAACTCAATCCCCCTTTACTTTAGTGTGTCTAATTAGTTAGAATTTGTTTTAGTTTATGTTTTAAGTGTTTTGAATCTATAGAGTCTAGTTAAGTGTCTTTACGTTTCTTTTTGTAAGTCAGTTTAGTTTAGATTAGCAATCCCTCCTAATCCCCGGTCCAGAACGATCCTTCCTTATACATATACTACAATTGTCAAAAGAGTGTTTAATTTGAGTGCTTAACTTTCATCGCATTAGTGACGAGTGCAGAGGTTGCCTCTTCGAGTTTTGAGAAAGCTAGCGCCTCCTCGATTTTTGAGTTTGCCTCTTTGAATTCTGAGCTCGCCTCTTCGATATCTGAAATCGCGTCGAGTGTTGATTTTTATAGAGGCACGCAGTTCATTTCAAAGCACACTTGAATTTGCGCTTGTATAAACTCCCTTCTTGCACTTCTAATATCTTGACTTGTCTGACCTCTTCTTTCTTCAACACCTTTGAAAATGTCTAGCCCTTCCGACCGTCGTTTTGACTTGAACCTTGGTGAAAAGGCTGTCATGCCTTCTCCAGACAGTATATGGCGCCCATCCTTCATATCCCCTACTGGTCCTCTTACCATTGGGGATTCGGTGATGAAGAACGACTTGACTGCTGCGGTGGTGGCCCGGAACCTTGTCACTCCTAAAGATAACAGACTGCTTTCCAAACGGCCTGATGAGTTGGCTGTTAAGGAGTCTGTGGCTCTTAGTGTGCAGTGTGCGGGTTCTATGTCCAACATGGCCCAACGCCTATTTGCTTGAACCCGTCAAGTTGAATCGTTGGCGGCTGAAGTGATGAGTCTCAAACAGGAGATTAGAGGGCTCAAGTATGAGAATAAACAGTTGCACAAGCTCACACACAACTATGCCACAAACATGAAGAGGAACATTGACCAGATGCAGGAATCTGATAGTCAGATTTTACTTGATCATCGGAGGTTTGTGGGTTTGTTCCAACAGCATTTGCCTTCGTCTTCTGGGGTTGTACCGCGTAGTGAAGCTCCTAATAATCAATCTCTGATACCTCTTCCTTCTGTGGCCCTGCCGACTGCTGAGTGATACGTAAAATAACTAAACACACAAATTAACCCTCTTGTTGACAATTGTAGTATGGATAAGTAGGGATCGTTCTTAAACCGGGGATTAGGAGGGATTGCTAAAACACTCTAAACTGACGCAAATCTGTAAAACAAAGTTTAAAATACTAAACTAGACTCAAAGAATGCAAAACTAAACTCTAAAACTCTAAAACAAACCAAAAGACTCAAAACAGCAAACAAACACTCAAAACTACCTAAAAACCACTTTCTGGGCAGTTTTGGGACTCTAACACAACTTGGACGAATTTTGGTTTTCTAATGACCTAAAACACTTAAAAACATATTCTAAGACCAGTTCTAGTTAATATGACTCAAAGAAATAAGATGGGATTGATTTTGGACGAAAATAAGTAAACCAAAGTAAGAATAATGAAAACAGATTTTTAGACAAAATTAAGTAAATTGATGGGTGATAAACTAACTAGAGGGTTCTTCTCCACACATGATACGCTTGCATTCAACTTTGATTTCCAATTGCTTCTTTCAATGAATTATGAATCTCAACGCCCTGGGTTAACTGTGATAGCACTTTTTTAACCTTCAAGTTTTCCTAAAGTTAGTGAATTGGATGGGAATGCACATGCAACAACTCAAAACATTCTCTAAAAGTCCCTTATGTGAAAAGCACAATAAACGTACAATCAAAGATCATTAAGCTTCATGAAAACTATAAGCATTGACGAGGCAATAGTTACTATGAAAAGCATGAAACGATTGCCAAGAATTCACTTAACACGATCGTTTATAAGCGACCTCCACTACTTGCAAACATAAGGTTGTAACTATTAGGTGAAACTTCCTTATGTTTTAGTTTCAAATTCCTGCATGAAAACTAAGTTGGCCACCTTAATTAACACACAAAAATAAGTCATCAATCAAACGGTTAAGCAAATTGCATTCACAATTCATGAAATAACAATTAGACGTAATCAATTCATCTTGCAAGCATATTCATGGCATTGAATAACCCTCTAGCCAAAAAGGCTTAGTTCCTCATGTTCACAAAACAAAGGAAAACAGATTTATACATTGTAAATATAAGAAAGAGAACACCTAAATATTCCAACGATTCGATGTTGAACAGCTAGAACCTTCAAGTACTTCTTCTTCCTCTCCTTTGTTGCGGCACAGGGACTTTGGGCAGGTTTTTGGGGTATTAAATGGTGTAGAATGGATGGGGGATGTATGGAAGTGTTTAGGGTTGATGGGTGGTGCGGCTAGGGGTGATTTGTGGTAGAAATTTGGGTGAATGGTGGAAGAATGGTGCGGCTGAGAGTGGAGACTGGTTTCTGGTGTGAATGGGCAGTGTATGGATGATTTGTGGCTACACAATAGGAGTTTATTTAAAGGATTTTAGGAATTAAAACCCTAGGTTATTTAGGTAATCAGAAATTAAGTCTAACGCTTCTAGAAATAGGAAACACAATCAGAAAATTAAAGGAAAAGGCAAGGGGATATGCGGCAAGGTCCTAAAACACATTAGGAATGTGTTTTAAAGCATACAATCAGGAATTAACCCTCTCCCTTGCACGGCACGGAAGAGGAAATATCAAGGGGGTGCGGCAAGGGTTCATAATGTGCAAGGGATGTGTATTTGATGTCCTATAATGCTTAGGATGCCTTCAAAGTTGATAAAACTTAGGAACATTTAGGAAAGGTCAAACCAAAGTAGGAAACCTTGGCTTAACTTTCCTATTTCAAGTAGGAATCCTTCTTGGAGTAGGAATTCTTCTTGGAGTAGGAATCCTTGTTCTTCTAGGAATCCTCATGTGATTAGGAATCCATCTTCAATTAGGAATCCTTCGTCGATTAGAAATCCTTCATCGATTAGGAATCCTTCGTTGATTAGGAATCCTAATTTCTTCAAGTCTTCAATTACGTCCATTCCTTGTGCTCCGAGAATGTGATAATCATTCCAAGCTCCATTTTGCTCCAAAAGGCTCCAAAATGCAACTGCTTGCATACTTTGTCCTTGTAATCTTAAAACACACAAAAGTGACTTTAAACACTAAAATAACTTAAAGAAACACAACGTAAATGCACAAGAACAAGCCAATTAAGTCGCATAAATATGCTCCTATCAAATTCCCCCACACTTAGCTTTTGCTAGTCCTTGAGCAAAACAAAGAAATAAAACAAAACAAAACAAATAAAACACAACCTAAACCTTCCAACATTTGCCTCAGGGATTTCCAATGCACATGACATGTTAAAAATCGTTATTCCCCACAGATTTTAGTCATCTTTACACTTGAGCAAATACTTAATCATAGTCACTACTTACTAGTTCACACTTAACCCATTAAAACAATGTTTTGAATGTAGTAACATGCCTTAGAGAAACCACTCAATTCCTTACAAGATATGCACTCAATTTTCACTCAGATTTTCTAACTACACACCCTATACTAGTTATATGTGAGAAGATTGATGTAGATATGAAAACGAATGCTCACATATTGATAGGAGCATATTTATGCGCCTTAGTTAGTTAGTTCTTATGCATTTATGTTGAGTTTTCTTAGTTAAGTGAGTCTTTTAAGCTATTTTCATGTGTTTTCAGGTTTTAGAGACAAAGTGAGCAAAAAGATTCATTTTGGAGCAAAATTGGGCTAGAATGGAGTTCATGCATATGAAGCACAAAGGATGGACGAATTTGAGGGATTGATGAAGCTAGGAATGTATTTCGAAGTTGAAGAATTGAAGTTACAAAGTTTCCTAGTTGAAGTAGGAAAGGGCTTAAATGAAGGATTCCTAAATAAAGAAGGATTCCTAATCAATGTAGGAGTCCTAATTGAAGATGGATTCCTAGACGTATGAAGTTTCCTACTCAAGCAAGGTTTCCTATGTGAAGAGGAAGAGTTAAAGCCAAAGAATCAGCTCAAGTAAAGGAATCTTATCCAAAACCTCATCCATAACTTTATCTTAGCTTATCTTATCCAAAACCTCATCCATAACTTTATCTTAGCTTATCTTATCCAAACAAACCTTATCCTATTCTATCTTATCCTAATCCTAAACTATCCACATTTCAGCCACTTAGGAGGGTTTCTAACTAGATTAGGATGCTTAAAATCAGATTTCTAGAAGACCTAATCTTTTCCTACAAAAAATAGCGCCTAGGAACCTTTCTAGAAGCCTAAAAATCTGCCTTGTATTTATTTCTAGAAACCTCCTTTGTGCCGCACCTTATGTCCTATTTTCCTTGGGATTTCAGATTTCTAGAAGCCTTACCATCTCCTAGATTGATGCCGCACCTCATCTCCCACTCCCTTTGGATTTCTGACTTGTTTTCCTTATAGGAGTGTATGTTATTATCCTATGCAGATTAGGCCTTTAAAACCTTGTCCTTTGCTACCTAGGAGATGGGATTTTCAGCCTATAAATACAAGCTTTTGCCGCACCTATCATTCACCATTCTCTACCATATTTTCACTACACCATTCACCCAAAAACCCCTCATTGTGCTGTGAGTTTGCAAGGAGAAGAAGGAAGAAATCTGGAGCCGTGCATGCCATTTGATTGAGGGTCGACACTTTTTGCATACATGAATTTGATGCTAGAGTGGAAGGGAATTTCACCTAATCGTTATTAACTTATATTCATAAGTAGTAAAAGTCGCTAGTCACGATTGTGTTAAGTAAATCCTAGGCAAGAGTAACATGTGTATCCCATAGTTATGAATGCCTCGTCAATGCTTATGATTTCCATTGAACTTAATGATCTTTGATATGTGTCTCTATCATGCGTATTCCATAGTTAGGGTCCTTGATAAGAATAATTTGGTTGTAATGCGTGATTCAATTCAATGAATCTAGGGAAATCTGAGAATTAATTGGTGCAATCTAGTTAATTTGGGGCATTGTCATTCATGGTTTGTTGAAAGAGTAATTGGAAATCGAATCATATGCATATGTTTCATGTGTGGAGAAGGAACCTTCTAACTAGCCTTTCACCATCTTAATCTGCATCAAATCGTTTTTGTCAAGTTTGTTTTCAAAGTTTTTGTTTTAAAAGTTAAATTCGTCCAAATCAACCCCCTTGCTTTTAAATCTTGTTTTTAGAGTCAAAACGTGTTTTCCTTTAAGTCTTTTGAGTCTTTGAAGTTATATTTTCGTCCAAATCACTTGTTAGGTCTAGAATTGAGTCTTTTTTATTGTTATTTGTTGTTTTGAGTGTTTTGAGCTAGTTTTGAGTCTATAGAGTCTAGTTTAGTGTTTTTGAGTCTTATTTGTGTTTATTAGCATCCCTAGTTAATCCCCGGTTTAGAACGATCGCTACTTGCATCATTACTACAATTGTCATCAATAGGGTTTAATTTGTGTGTCAACATAATTTTCACATCACATATATGTATCACAAAGAAAGCAATTTCTGGAGTTAATAAGCATGTTTAGATATGATCTAATGAATGGAATGCTACTACTTAGATGCGAGAACCAGTGACACCATATGCTCATACCAAATTCAAACTCCACAAATTGAAACACATAACACTCAAGATTGAAGTCAAAGGTTGTAACGGGGCTTGGGGTGTTGGCTAACAAATGAAGGATAGGGATAACAAACGTTCTTAAAGCAATAGCAAGCAAAGTAATGAAATTGAAACTTAGAATTCACTTAGATTGCAGAAATCAACTTTTAAACACGAAGGGAAGATTCAAGCAATATTTAGGGCCGAATTCAAAGTTTTGGACCCTTTCTTTAACAAACAACATTTTAGAACTCTTTTTCACATCTTGTCAACTCTTTTTTTCATACTTTTCACACTTTTCTTTTTTTTTTCTTTCTTTCTTTTCACAATTTTTCTTTTCTTTCTATCCGTGCCTATGGCACACTAACTCACACTTCCCCGACACTTGTTTTCTGCCATATATTAATCAAAAGGAATTCAATTTGAATCATGCTTTACTATGCTTTGAGAACAAGGGTATGGATGGTCCTAAACTAGGCTAGGTGAGGATAGTGTGGGTTAACAAAGAATGTAGGCTAACAAGGGTCAATGGGGTTAACTTAAACATAAAAATGAGGTAGGGCAGACGGCATTTTGGCTAAGCTGGTGGTAACTACACAACTTCATCCTGAATATGTGTTAGGCAAATCAATTTTAAGCTTTGAATGAAATGGGTGATAAAATCCCACGAATTTGCATCAATAACACTTAGTTACCCCCCCCCACACTTAAATCAAACATTGTCCTCAATGTTCCAAGCATAAAATCACACCAAAAATTAAACACACAAACAACAACTAAACAAGTAAACTGGGCATATTAGAAAGAATCAACAAAGAGAAGGGTTTTAGGAACGCAAATCTGGAATTGGAGTGATTCCTAAGTCTTCCATTGTTGAATGCATGGGTTGCCTCCCACGTAGCGCTTTCTTTAACGTCGTACAGCCGGACGGAGAACAAGTTTACTACTCCTTGAAACCCACGGCATGCAGTGGGATCTCCTCCACAACATGCTCAACAAAGTTCTCATACATTGCATCCTTGAACGGAAATGGATAGTGATGTTTGTTGATGGGTGCGTTGTGCTGCCTAAGGTTCATGTACATGCGCCCACCATTGGGGATTTGCTTGGGTATCTGCAGCAAAGAAGGGAACCACCTATCAACTTTAATAGGAATTGGATTTGGATTAGGTGGCTTACCTATGTGATGTGATGAAGTGGCTGCAATGTGAACATTCTTCCCCATGGTGCTTTCGGCCAATTTGAGCACTGTGAGGGCAGTGGCCGTATGGTCCTGGTACTCCACTCCAATTCCCTCGTCTTGGATGGTTCTTTATGCATCCTTTGTGCCTAGTGCTGAATGGTCCGGTCCTATCTTTTCTATTTTATCAATGGCACAACAAGAATGAACAACATTAAGAGTCTCAATGGATTCAGAAATTTTAGAACTAATCCTGTCACCACCGAATGCCATAGTTACTAATCCTTTGGCCACATCAATCTTCGTTTAAGCCGTTTTCATGAATGGCCTTCCAAGGAGGATGGGCAATGAAGGGGCATGGTCCGATTCATCCATTTCGAGGACATAGAAATCCGCCGGAAAGATTAAATGATCAACCTGCACTAAAACGTCTTCCAAAACTCCCTTTGGATAAGCGTTAGATCTATCGGCCAATTGTATGATTACACCATCATGTTTAAGTGCTCCTAGATTCATAGATGCATAAACAGAATATGGCATGACATTAATTGATGCACCTAAATCTAACATAGCATGCTCAAACCTTGTATTACCAATTACGCAAGGAATTGTGAAACTACCCAAATCTTTACATTTAGGTGGTAGCTTTCTTTGCAACATTGCGGAAACATTCTCGCTTACATGTACCACTTCTTTCTCCCGGACACGTTTCTTTGTTGTACAAAGTTTCTTTAAACACTTGGCATACTTCGGGTTTGCTTTATGGCATCAAGGAGGGGAATGTTGACATGCACCTTTCTAAATGTCTCTAGAACATCTTTTTCCTCCTCTTCGTTCTTAGATTGCAAAAATCTGCCAGGAAAGGGGACATTCGAAGGAAAAACATTAGTAGGAATTGAATTTAACACATTCTTACCCTTATTGGACAGATTTGAAGGTTTAGGGGCCATGGACACTTGCGGCAAAGGTGTTTCCACCTTTGCCGTGGGTTGGCTTGATTCCTCCTCCTCAAATTGAAGTTTTTCATCCTCTTTGTGACCTGATTTTGATAGTTTAGGACCTGCCCCAACCTCCTTGCCACTTCGTAGGGTGATTGCTTTGGCTGTTTCAAACCCTCCATTTGGATTTGCAATGGTTGAACTAGGAAGCTTTCCTTGGTCTCGAAACTGCCCAACAAACTCCGCAATCTGCCCAATTTGCTTTTCCAATTGATCCACCCTAATGTTCGTGTTGTGCATTGCTTGGGTGTGATTGTCTTGCCCCTGAGATAACTTGGTTAGTATCTTAAGAAGTGCATCATTATCTAGAGACGTACTTGAAGCATTTGGGGCAGATTGTGGTTGGACTTGAGGGGGTGCGTATGGTTTGGTGTAGAAACTCGGGGGTTGTTGCCTAAAGCCTCCTTGTGGTTGAGATTGTTGTGGCTCCCTCCATTTGAAATTTGGGTGGTCTCTCCAACCGGGATTGTAGGTATTGGAATATGGATCATTTCTTGGTGGCTTTGAAATCCAATGGCATTCGCGCTCTCCCATCCACCATTCTCAATGAGTTGAGGACACTTTTCGGAGACATGTGATGTGATAAAAGTTAAGCACACAAATTAAACCCTCTTTTGACAATTGTAGTATATGTATAAGTAGGGATCGTTCTGGACCGGGGATTAGGAGGGATTGCTAATCTAATTGAAACTGACTTAGAAACACAAAAATACACTTAAAAACACTTAACAAGACTCACAAGACTCCAAACAAACTTAAAAGACTCAAAACAGCATGAAACAACCAAATAGACTCAAAACTGACTCTAGGGAGTTATTTGGACAAAAATTGGTTTTAACTTGACTCAAGACACTTAAAAACACAAACCAAAACAGATTTTAACTAATCTAGCACTTCAAAGTAAAGGGGGATTGGGTTTTGGATGAAAATAAAGTAAAACAAACAAATTAAAGACTAAAACAGATTTTGGATGAAAATTGGGAAATTGGATGGGTGATGGTCTAGCTAGAAGGTTCTTCTCCACACATGACACACTTGCATAAAAATCAATCTCCAATTGCTTTTCAATAAACCATGAATCGCAACACCGAAGTTAATTAGATACGCTTAAATTAACTTTCAGATTTCCCTTATGTCAATGAATTGGATGGAAAAAGCGCATCGCAATCAAATTATTCCTCAAAAGTTCCCTACATGAAAGCGCATAATAGAGATACAATCAAAGATCATTACGTTCAATGAAAATCATAAGTATCGACGAGGCACTAGTAACTATGAAAGCGCATGAAACTTATGCCAAGAATTTACTTAACGCGATTGTGACAAGCAACCTTCACTACGTGTGAATATAAGTTCATAACAATTAGGTGAAAATCCCTTATATTCTAGCATCAAATTCATGCATGCAAACTAAGTTGGCCACCTTAATAACCATACAAGAATAAGTTTTGAATAAAACAGTTAAGCAAATTGCATTCACAATTTATCAAATCGCAATTGAAAGTAATCAATTCATATTGCAAGTATAATCATGGTTTCGAATTCCCCTCTAACTATAAAGAAATTAGTT
The DNA here is from genome assembly GCA_006547085.1 of Malus baccata. Classification (NCBI taxonomy): domain Eukaryota; kingdom Viridiplantae; phylum Streptophyta; class Magnoliopsida; order Rosales; family Rosaceae; genus Malus; species Malus baccata. The sequence continues at coordinate 75,935 of VIEB01001424.1, forward strand.
CCTCATGTTCGCAATTAGACAAAGATAACTTGAATTAAACATTGAAAACAAAGATAGAATACACCTAGAAACACTCCAGATGGCTCCTTCTTCTCCTTCCTTCGCTGCGGCACAAGAGAATTGTGGTGGATGGATGTAGGTGATTTTTGGTAGAGGGTGGTGAATGATTTGCTGCACAAAGGGTTGTATTTATAGGGCTAGGGAAACCCACGAATTTCTAAAGGAAAGGAATGTGTATTTGGCATAATTCATGAAGGAAAAGGACTAGGGTTCACCCAAATCTGAAGGGAAAAGGATTGCACAATCCTAAGGGAAAAGGATTGCAGGTTCTAGGGCTTCTAGAAGGGGTCTAGGCGCCAGATTTTTAGGTGCTTCTAAAAAAGATGTTTTAGCACCAATTTAGGGGTTCTAGAAGAATAAAGGTTCTAGAATCTGAAATATATAGTTTAAATGCATAATTATCCCTTAGAAATATCTGGAATTAAGGCACAAATTGATTTGGATAAGATAGGATAATATAAGGTTAGGTTAGGCAATGATAAGATAAGATAAGGTTGGATAAGGTTTTGGATAATGTTCCTTCTTTTGAACTGATTTCTTATCTTCCTTGACTTGGATTTATTTCTTCACTCTTTTCAGCACATTCCTAGCCTCTTGAACTTCAAATTCGTCCATCCATCTTGCTCCATTCATAAGCTATCCATTTGGTGCCCAAAAATGCCTCAAAATGCTCCAAATTGCACTTTCTTGCCAACTTTGTCATATGGACCTACAAACACACGAAAATAGCTTAAAACACTATAATAAACATAAACAAACTATGAAAATGCAAGAAAACAAGCTAACTAAGTTGAATAAATATGCTCCTATCACATAAAAATATAATATGTTAGCTGGAACCCCTGTGATAGTCTGTACGGCTGAGTTCATAGCTCAAACTCAATCTAGCCGAAGTCACTACTATGACCTATACGGCAATATACTGCACATAAGTCGAAACCACTGAAAAGGGTCTGTACAACAAGGTTGGGTGTAATATAATTATGCTCAATTCTATTGTTTCTAACTAATCTAGGACTTCAAAATAAATGGGGAATTGATTTGGACAAAAATGAACTAAATGGACAGATTGCAAAGAAAACAGATTGTAATAGAAACAGATTGTAACACAAAGTTATGAATAATCAATGGATGATGGAATGGCTAAGGGGTTCTTCTCCACACATGAAATATATGCAACCTAAATCAATTTTCAGTTATCAATTTAATAAGTTATGAATCTCGACACTCCAAGTTAATTAGGTCCGCTTAAATTAACCTTCAGATTTCCCTAGAATCATTGAATTTGATGAATATGCATCGCAAACAAATTATTCCCAACAAGTTCTTTATATGAACAGCATGATAAAGACACAAGTTAGAATCATTACGTTCTTTGGAAATCATGAGCATCGACAAGGCATTCGTAATTATGAAAAGCATGATACTCTTGCCAGGAATTTACTTAACACGATCGATTACTAGCGACCTTCACTACTTACGAATATAAATTCATAACGATTAGGTGAAACAAACTTATATCCTAGCATCAAATTCAAGCATGCAAATTAAGCGTGCACTCTCAACCAACATACAAGAATAAGTTCTAAATCAAACGGTTGAGCAAATTGTATTCACGACTTATACAACGATAACTGAAAGTAATCAACTTATTTCACATATATAATCATGGTTTTGAATCCACCCTTAGCCAAAACGAAATTAGCCAATCATACTTAAAGCAAAACAAAGATTACATGAATTAGACATTAAAATCCAAAGAAAGAAAACACCTAAAATGCTCCAACTTTGCAGCAAGTGCATCCAAGATTCCTCCTTCCCTTGCTTGTGGCAGATTGGTTTGTGGACAGGTTTTGGGTAGTTCTATAGTGTAGAATGGATGGGGAATGGTATGGAAAGGTTTATGGTGAGTGTGGAGGAGTGTTTGGTGGTGGAAGGGTGGTGGAGAACTTCGGCAAAGAGGATGGAAGAAGGTGGAGTAGCTGTGATGTTTTCTGGGCAGTTTTGGTATTTTTGGGGTGTTTTGCTACCTAGGGTGAGTATGGACGAATTTCTGTGATGAATGGTGAATATGGGAGTGTGAACTCTTTGCCAAGGGGTGTAAACATGTATATATAGGCTCCAAAAACCCTAGGGAATCAGATTAGGCAGTGGGGAAATGCACAGCAAGGAGGGTGAATTGTGATGTGCAATGGTCCAAGGATGAAAATGGAGCAATGATGCAAAGTATGGAGGGTAAAATGGAGTGGTATTTCAGCTAGGGAGCATGAATGATTGTGTTCATTGCATGGAAATGAAAAGGGGAGGTGAAATGTTTCAGAAATTAGTCAAAGTTGCAGACACATGTGTTGCACAAGGCATTGGATTCCAAATGTGGCTGATTTAGCATCAATTGGTGCATGGAATTGTTGTGAAAGTTGTGTGAAATCTGATGGGTGAAGGGAACAAGATGTATGCAGCAATTGAGTGTAATAATTGAGTGTATGAAATCAGAAATTTTGTAGAAGACAAGGGTGACAACATAGCATGGGAATCCAAAAGGAATACTAAGAGGAGTGCACAGCAAGGAAGGTGTGTCTTCTTTGTGGCTGAGTTTTTGATTCTTTGTACACTAATTCTTCACAGAGGAGTGCACGGCAACGAAGGTGTGTCTTCTTTGTGGCTGAGTTTTTGATTCTTCGTACACTAATTCTTCACATTCTTGGCCTCCTTAAACTTTCAATTTCGTCCAAAACTTGGTTCCAAATATGTGACATGCATTCCAAGCTCCATTTTGCTCCAAAATGCATCTTCTTGCCTACTTTGTCCTTAAAATCTGAAAACACACGAAAATGACTTTAAACACTAAAATGACTAAGGAAACACGACATAAATGCACAAAAACAAGCCAACTAAGTCGCATAAATATGCTCCTATCACATGGGGGTCCTCTTTGGCCTACACCCTCGTATTGTTGAGCGTTCAACGCTCGATTAGCAATCAAGATTTTTGCAGCCATGGGCGTTTTGTCCACCAATGCTCCACCCGCCGAAGCATCGAGCATTTGACGTTCAAGTGGTTGGAGCCCCTCGTAAAAGTATTGTAGAAGTAGTTCCTCCTTCATCTGATGTTGTGGACAAGAAGCAACAAGTGATTTAAAACGTTCATAATAAGTGGGAAAAGACTCACCTTCCTCTTGCTGAATACCGCTTATCTTTTTACGAAGAAGGCTGATTCGAGAAGTTGGGAAGAACTTCTCCAAAAATGCCCTCTTCATACTCTCCCAAGACGTAACTGTTCCGGGAGCCAACTCGTATAACCAATCTTTGGCTTTGTCCATCAAAGAGAATGGAAAAGCCTTTATCTTCAAAATACTTCCGTCAACGTTAACCGGAGTCATACTTGAACACACCACTTCAAATTTTTTCAAATGTTTGTTCGGATCCTCCATGGACAGCCCATCGAACTTTGGAATGTGGTGGAACAACTTGACTTTAACTCGAACTCTTCCGTTTTACCTTGGGCAGCCGTGGGATATTGGATACACAATGGTGCGGCATTATCCAACCCCGAGGCGGAAAGCTCCTTGAGTGTACGGTTGTCCATGGCCATGCCTTGAACTTCTCCACCCACTTGTGCCGTGGGATCCTCCTCCTCTTCTAGAACTTGTTCTTCAAGGTCAGGTTCCGGGCTAGGTGGGTTAGACCCTTGTTGGTTCCTCCTTCTTCTCAAAGTTCGCTCGAAATCGTCGTCAAAATCCAAAATATGCTCACGAACAGGTTGGGAACTTCAACTCATGCACTAGTACCTAAAAACAAAGAAACAAAACAAATCAGCAACTAAGATAGAAAACAAACGAAAAATAAAAAGAAATAACGAGGGATTAGCAATCCCCAGCAACGGCGCCAAAATTTGAGGCGTAAAATAACTAAACACACAAATTAACCCTCTTGTTGACAATTGTAGTATGGATAAGTAGGGATCGTTCTTAAACCGGGGATTAGGAGGGATTGCTAAAACACTCTAAACTGACCCAAATCTGTAAAACAAAGTTTAAAATACTAAACTAGACTCAAAGAATGCAAAACTAAACTCTAAAACACTAAAACAAACCAAAAGACCCAAAACAGCAAACAAACACTCAAAACTGCCTAAAAACCACTTTCTGGGCAGTTTTGGGACTCTAACACAACTTGGACGAATTTTGGTTTTCTAATGACCTAAAACACTTAAAAACATATTCTAAGACCAGTTCTAGTTAATATGACTCAAAGAAATAAGATGGGATTGATTTTGGACGAAAATAAGTAAAACAAAGTAAGAATAATGAAAACAGATGTTTAGACAAAATTAAGTAAATTGATGGGTGATAAACTAACTAGAGGGTTCTTCTCCACACATGATACGCTTGCATTCAACTTTGATTTCCAATTGCTTCTTTCAATGAATTATGAATCTCAACGCCCTAGAGTAACTGTGATAGCACTTTTTTAACCTTCAAGTTTTCCTAAAGTTAGTGAATTGGATGGGAATGCACATGCAACAACTCAAAACATTCTCTAAAAGCCCCTTACGTGAAAAGCACAATAAAGGTACAATCAAAGATCATTAAACTTCATGAAAACTATAAGCATTAACGAGGCAATAGTTACTATGAAAAGCATAAAACGGTTGCCAAGAATTCACTTAACACGATCGTTTATAAGCGACCTCCACTACTTGCAAACATAAGGTTGTAACTATTAGGTGAAACTTCCTTATGTTTTAGTTTCAAATTCCTGCATGAAAACTAAGTTGGCCACCTTAATTAACACACAAAAATAAGTCATCAATCAAACGGTTAAACAAATTGTATTCACAATTCATGAAATAACAATTAGACGTAATCAATTCATCTTGCAAGCATAATCATGGTATTGAATAACCCCCTAGCCAAAAAGGCTTAGTTCCTCATTTTCACAAAACAAAGGAAAACAGATTTATACATTGTAAATATAAGAAAGAGAACACCTAAATATTCCAACGATTCGATGTTGAACAGCTAGAACCTTCAAGTACTTCTTCTTCCTCTCCTTTGTTGCGGCACAGGGACTTTGGGCAGGTTTTTGGGGTATTAAATGGTGTAGAATGGATGGGGGATGTATGGAAGTGTTTAGGGTTGATGGGTGGTGCGGCTAGGGGTAATTTGTGGCAGAAATTTGGGTGAATGGTGGTAGAATGGTGCGGCTGAGAGTGGAGACTGGTTTCTGGCGTGAATGGGCAGTGTATGGATGATTTGTGGCTACACAATAGGAGTTTATTTAAAGAATTTTAGGAATTAAAACCCTAGGTTATTTAGGTAATCAGAAATTAAGTCTAAGGCTTCTAGAAATAGGAAACACAATCAGAAAATTAAAGGAAAAGGCAAGGGGATATGCAGAAAGGTCCTAAAACACATTCCTAAATTAAAGCATAGAATCAGGAATTAACCCTCTCCCTTGCACGGCAAGGAAGAGGAAATATCAAGGGGGTGCAAGGGTTCATAATGTGCAAGGGATGTGTATTTGATGTCCTAGAATGCTTAGGATGCCTTCAAAGTTGATAAAACTTAGGAACATTTAGGAAAGGTCAAACCAAAGTAGGAAACCTTGGCTTAACTTTCCTATTTCAAGTAGGAATCCTTGTTCTTCTAGGAATCCTCATGTGATTAGGAATTCATCTTCAATTTGGAATCCTTCGTCGATTAGGAATCCTCGTCGATTAGGAATCCTTCGTTGATTAGGAATCCTAATTTCTTCAAGTCTTCAATTATGTCCATTCCTTGTGCTCCGAGCATGTGATAATCATTCCAAGCTCCATTTTGCTCCAAAAGGCTCGAAAATGCAACTTCTTGCATACTTTGTCCTTGGAATCTGAAAACACACAAAAGTGACTTTAAATACTAAAATAACTTAAAGAAACACAACGTAAATGCACGAGAACAAGCCAATTAAGTCGCATAAATATGCTCCTATCACTGAGGCTCCGCCGACTACTGAGACTTCTCCCAAACAGCCCTTTTGAAGGCTCCCTCTTGTATTTTTCTGTCTCCTGTTTCTTTTCCACGAATTTTAATGTGAAAATACCTTGCATATCTGTCAATGTCTCAAAAATAAATCCAAACCCAAAAATAATTAAATAAGCAACAAACAAATAAATTAAAAAATGACAATCAGGTAAAATAAAAATGCAGAAAAGGGAAGGTTTTAAAAAGCGCAAAACTGCTTGTGGAGCGATTAAAAAATCTTCCTCATTTGAATACATGGGTTGCCTCCCAAGAAGCGCTTGTTTTAACATCTTCCAACTGGACGATACCTCCATTTAAGCTTGAACAGGGCCCACGGCATGGAGGGGCACATTCTCCACGACTTGCTCCTCAAAGGTCTCATAATAGGGCTTCAAACGATGCCCATTTACCTTGAATTCTTGTTGCGTCTTCAAACTTTGTATTTAGACTGCACCATGAGGAAAAACATTAGTAACCACAAAAGGACCAATCCATTTGGAACACAACTTACCAGGAAACAAGCGAAGGTGGGAATTAAAGAGTAACACTTTCTGCCCAATGGAGAATGATTTGCGTCGAATCATCTTGTCATGGAAAGCCTTCATCTTCTCCTTGTAAATTCGGACGTTTTCATAAGCCTCATGCCTAATCTCTTCAAGTTCATTTAATTGAAGCTTTCTATGAATTCCAACGGCGTCAAGGTCCATGTTGAATGTTTTGACGGCCCAATGCGCCTTGTGCTCCAATTCTACGGGAAGATGGCATGGTTTGCCATAGATGAGCCGAAATGGGGACATGCCAAGGGGTGTTTTATATGCCGTGCGATATGCCCACAACGCATCCTCCAAACGCAAGCTCTAATCCTTTCTTGTTGGCCCAATGGTCTTCTCTAGAATTTGCTTGATCTCCCTATTAGACACCTCGGCTTGCCCATTGGTTTGAGGATGGTAAGGTGTAGAAACCTTATGATTGACATTGTACTTCCTCAACAACGCCGCAATGGTTTGATTGCAAAAGTGAGACCCTCCATCACTGATGATTACTCGTGGCATTCCAAACATTGCAAATAGGTTAGTTCTAATGAAATCTGCAACCACTCGAGAATCATTAGTTCGGGTGGCTTTTGCTTCCACCCATTTCAATACATAGTCCACAGCAAGTAAGATATAAAGGAAACCATGTGAGGAAGGGAAAGGACCCATAAAATTGATGCGTAAAATAACTAAACACACAATTAAACCCTCTTTTTATCAATTGTAGCAAAGTATGTAAGTAGGGATCGTTCTAAACCGGGGATTAGGAGGGATTGCTAAACACTTGAAAATTGACTTAAAAATGTAAAAACAAAGTTTAAAACACTAAACTAGACTGAAAGAATGCAAAACTAAAATTTAAAACACTAAAACAAACCAAAAGACTCAAAACAGCCATCAAAAGACTCAAAACTGCCTTAAAAACACTTTCTGGGCAGTTTTGAACTCTAACACATATCTGAACGAAATTGGGTTATAACTTGTATCAAAACACTTAAAAACACAAACTAAAACACTTTCTAACTAATCTAGGACTTCAAAATAAAGGGGAGAATGATTTTGACGAAATTGAAAACAAAACACAAACTTTGTAATTAAAACAGATTCTAAAACGAATTGTGAGTTTAAATGGATGATGGATTAGTTAGAGGCTCTTTCTCCACACATGACATGTATGCAAACGACTCAATTTCCAGTTATTCCTTCATAGAATTATGAACGACATTTCCCCAAATTAACCGTGACATCACTAGCTAACTCTTAGATTTCCCTTTTATTATTGGATTAGATGGCATCATTCGACAACCCAAAGCATTCTTCAAAGGTCCCCTACATGCCATCATAATAGAGATACGATCAAAGATCATTACGTTCAATGAAAACCATAAGCAATGACAAAGCACTTGCAACTATGACATCATGTCACTCATGCTAGGAATTGAACTTAACGCGATTGTGACTAGCAACCTTCACTACATATGAATATAAGTTTGTAACGATTATGTGAAACATCCTTATACTCTAGCATCATATTTATGCATGCCAATTAAGTGTCGACCCCTAATTAACAAACACAAATAAGTTATTAATCAAGTAGTTAAACCAATTGCATTCACGATTCAAGAATTCATAATTGGAATTTATGAAATCAAATTGCACACATAGTCATGGCTTTGAAATCACCCCTAACCAATAGGGGTTTTAGCCACTCATGTTCATAGCAAAACGAAAGGGAAAGAAATTACACATTGAAATCATGAAACGAATTACACCTAGAATGCACCAACAATGAAGCTTGGACATCCAAGGATCCTTCCTTCTTCCTCCTTGCTGCAACGCACAAGTGGGTGAGTTTTGGGGATTATGGATGGTGTAGAAGGGTGGAAAGGTGTTTAGGATGGATGTATGGTGCGGCTAGGAGTGTTTGGGGTCAAAAACTATGGAGAATGGTGAAGGATGGGTGCGGCCAAGGGAGGTGGGATGGTTTCTGGGTGAATGGGAGTGAATCGATCCCTTGTGGCTGCACAAAAGAAGTTTATTTAAAGGGTTTAGGAAATTAAAACCCTAAGTTATTTAGGTAATCAGAAATTAAGTCTAAGGTTTCTAGAAATAGGAAACAAAATCAGAAACTTAAGGTAAATTGACTAAGAGGTGCGGCTAGGGTATGAAACACAATAGGAATGTGTTTTAATTCAGAAAATAGGAAAGAATCACTCTCCCTTGCACAGCAAGGAAGAGGAAAGGTCAAGGGATGCGGCTGTGATGTAGGAAAGGTTTAGGGGAAGGTTTAAATGTCCTAAAACTGAAAGGAAAGGGTTCCCTTGCACGGCAAGGAAGATGGAATTGTGGAAAAAGCATGTGAGGTGCGGCATTGAAGTAGACCATGCAAGAAATGTGTGCTTGATGTCCTAGAATACTTAGGAGGCCTTCAAAGTTGATAACACTTAGCGACACTTAGGAAAGGTCAAACCAAAGTAGGAAACCTTGGCTTAACTTTCCTACTTCAAGTAGGAATCCTTGTTGGAGTAGGAATCCTCATGTGATTAGGAATCCATCTTCGATTAGGAATCCTTCGTTGATTAGGAATCCTAATTTCTTCAAGTCTTCAATTCATCCATTCCTTTTGCTCCAAAAGGCTCAAAATTACATCATTTTGCACACTTCGGCTTTGGAATCTGAAAACACACAAAAGTGACTTTAAACACTAAAATAAGTAAGGAAACACAACGTAAATGCACGAGAACAAGCCAATTAAGTCGCATAAATATGCTCCTATCAAAAATCAATACCCCAAACGTAAAAAATTTCAACATTAAGGATGGAAACCTGTGGCATTTGATCATTTGCACTTATATTTCCTATTCTTTGGCATTTATCACATGTTAAGCAAAAAATTCTAGCATCCTTAAAGACACTAGGCCAATAGAACCCACATTGTAACACCTTAAGTGCTGTTCTTTGTGTGCCAAAGTAACCACCATATGCATATGTATGACAAAAGCTTAAAATGGAATGAAACTCAGAATCATGCACACATCGACGAATAATCTGATCCGGGCAATATTTCCACAAATATGGATCATCCCACACATAAAACCGTGCGTCATTTCTAAGCTTATCACGTTGGTGTCTTGTGAGAGTGCTTGGAATTTGTTTGGACACTAAAAAGTTTACCAAATCAGCATACCAAGGTTCACTTACCTTAATGGACATCAATTGTTCATCAGGAAACGTTTCAGCAAGGGATAGGGACTCCTCATTATGCATCATACGGCTTAGGTGGT
>VIEB01001425.1:0-10738 GCA_006547085.1 Malus baccata
TATTTTCATAGCTGAATTTGTAATACTACCGTCTTCCTCTGGGAATTGGATCCTCTCATGAGCAGTAGATCAGGATCCTTCTGATCCACTAACACGAGCTGTTGAATTTTGATCCAACGGCTACAATTATTATAACTTTTAGAAGGACACCTGTTTGTAGCCGTTGTATCAAAATTTAACGATCCATGTTATTGGGTCAAGAGGATCCTGATCTCCTGCTCACGAGAGGATCCAATTCCCTCCCTCTGAACAAGTTATATAAACTTAGAAGCAAGGTATAAAATATCGATGATATCGGAAATATCGGTAGTAAAAAAACACGGAAATTTCGATGAAAATATCGGGATATTATCGATATCGATAAAAATTAAATAAAAACCACAGAAATTGTAAGAAAAACTTGGAAATTTTTATTGAAACTTTGCAGGATGTTTATTTAGTCAATTATCTATTAGTTTATCACAAAAAAATTGGAAGGAAATGCATTGCATGATAGATATAACTGATTTAAGTTGATTATATAGCGAGCTGGAAAACATTGGGAGTGTAGAAAATATGTAGTAATTAATGAAAGAAGTTTAAACACACCATAATCATTTATATATAATGAATTAGTACAATATTTTACACTTTATATATTGCATGGTAAGATACATGAGTGATTTAGTAAGGTCTAAAATATCGATGATATTGGAAATATCGGTAGTCTAAAAAAATATCGGTAGTCCAAAAACACAGAAATTTTGATAAAAATATCAGAATATTATGGATATTTTAGACCATACTTAGAAGACATGTTCTACAACACCACAACTGCAAGGCTGCAATGTTGGTCGGTTGGTTGATGGTTACTCAGATAAAATGGTGTCAAACTTCAAAAAGAAGAGGCAGAGAAAAAGGAGGGAGGCAGAGAAAAAGAAGGAAGGCAAAATGCACACATCACCACCATTATTACAATCATCACTTAACAGCCCACAAACCCAAAACTAAATTCCAAATAATTCCTCCCCCTCTTTTCCTTTTTCCTCAACCTTCTTCTCTGCCCCACCTTTTGCCTCCTTTTTCCACCCCTCCCTCCCTCCCTCCCTCCCCCGCTTCCACCTCCCTACACCTACACCTCTCTCTTATACGATATATATGCGTGTGTGTGTGTGAAAATATTTTTTAAGGGTATGACAATTGAGACAAAGGGTACAAAGACCTCTTCTTTCAACAACATCATTGATCTTCTCTAGTTTAAGTATTATTTGCTCCTCTTTCTTTCCTTCTTTCTTTCAAACCAAACAAACAAAGTAGAACTAGATTAGATCACAAGAAGCAGAAGAACAAGAAGTCATCAAGGAGAAGAAGAAGAAGAAGTCATCAAAGAGAAGAAGTAGAAGTAAGCAAAGGCACCAAATGGGTGGAAGGTTTATTTATCCTGTAACTCTAATCTCCTGCTTGTTACTCCTATTGGGTATTTTCTTCTGTTCAGGTGACTTCCTTTGTCTTGTTGTGAACTTTGAGTTGCATCCTTTACAATTTTATATTTAGTTTTTCTTATTTATGATTTGTTATGACAGCATCTATCATTCTGTTTTGTTAATTAATATATTTGGTAATAATACCATTTGCTTCTTTTTCTTTTTTTGCTTTGTTTCTTTCTGCCTTTGACAAGTGAATTTATATTCTTCCCCTCTTCCCCATCAACTTTCGGCTCACTAATAATCCATGTCTGCATTCGAATCTCTTTTTCTAGGTCAGAGTTTGGATTGAGAGATAAGAAATTTTTATGAATATATGTAATGTCCTAGGTCAGAATTGTGTCATTTCAAATGTGGCTCTTGTTCTTTGTTCATAATTTAATGCTTTACAAATAATGCTGCTTATCAATTGTGTTCTGTTTATTATATTTCTTTCTTTAAGTTAGACATTTTCTTTTTGTGGATGAAAAAGTTCCATTAATTTCTCACCCTTCTAGATATAGTTTTTTTTCATGATGCTTTCTCCTTTTTCTTTTGTTTGTTTCCTCAGTCAAAGTAGCGGGGTTAGAGTACTCTCTATTTTCAAATTTTCATGAAGCGTAATGATCAATTTAAATTTTCCCTCTTATAGTTTTTACTTTGTATTTATTTTAAATTTCTTGTGATGCTTGGAGGAATCGGATCCGCTCTGGACCTTAGTGTCCAGAGCCTAGGGATCATATCATCTGGACCGTTGATTGGTGTGTAAAAAAAATCAGAACCGTTGGTTTTGTGTGGTGGGCTAGGAAAATGAGTTAATGGGACCGTTTGATTGAATTTGTACAACCCAGATGAATTAATCTCTAGGTTCTGGACACTAAGGTCCAGAGCGGATCCAATTCCGTGCTTGGATAGGATAACGCATGTAATTTAAGGTATGTACGAAGGTCATTGTGATTAAATTTTGTATTTTGGGAGGATTATAAGAGATTGGACATGAAGGAAACTTATTTCTTTTTTTTTTTGGGTAAAAGGAAACTTATTTCTATTGATCCTACTATTTTGTGAGGATGGTAAGGGAAAAGTTTTTTTTTTTCACGAGTTATCCACCTTCTATCTTTAAATTGGACAAAATTTAATCATTTTTTTCTTCAACATACCTTGAATACGGTGAATTATCTAATCCAATAATAGGCTCCAAACCTGTCCCAGTGGAAAAAGATGTCATCTCACTCAGATAAACATTTTGGGAAAGCGATTCTCTCCGGATCCCTTCCTTCTAATCCACCAAATCAGAGAATCCGTGTCATTGAAATTTAATCCAATAGCTACAAACAGAGGCTCACTTTAAAAGTTATAATAACTTCAGCCGTTGGATCAAATTTTAATGATACGGATCCACTAATTTGATGGATTAGAATGAAGATATCCGGAGAGGATCTTTTTCTCATTTTGTTAACTTTTTACTTCTTCATTTCCTTCGAGGATTCACATGAATGCATTTTGAAAACAGCAGTCTTTCAAATCTTGGTAAGACCCCAGTTGGGTAACACCCTATACTGCGGTAAAGTCACTGAACTTTTCAGTTTTTACTATCTTCTTTAAAGTCCAAACAGAAAACTTTATTATTTACCCCTATTTCCAAATTAAGGATCAATTGTTGAACTAGTTGTGATGGCTTGTGAAACTATTAGTTTATAGGGTTTTGATTTTATTTTGGAACCTGGAACCACAACCCAATTCAGATTTGGCACCATTCTTTCAATGCTCATAAAGTGCAGAATACAAAAAAAGTAAAGCTTACTCTAGTTTTGATTTTTCTAGTACAGGTTTGAGTGTGACAATAAAGGAAAAGATCATTGGACACATCAAAGAAAAAGACCAAGAAAATAAAGGGCTGAGATTCCCTGAAACCCTAATTTCCACCACCCAAAGGGACATCACTACTCCAATAACAACAGTTCCTACAATAACTACCACAAATCCCACTTCATCAACACCAATTGTGAACCCTAATTCAAATCCAGCTGATTCAACTGTCCCTGTCACATCCTCCCCTAGCATGACCCCATTTCCTACAACAACAACACCATCATCACCTGCATCCACTGGTTCAAGTTGGTGTGTTGCTAGCCAAAGTGCATCACAAATGGCATTGCAAGTTGCTTTGGACTATGCTTGTGGCCATGGTGGCACTGATTGCTCAGAAATTCAGCCGGGACGAAGCTGTTACAACCCAAATAGTGTCCGGGATCATGCTTCTTACGCATTCAATAACTATTATCAGAAGAAACCAGTTCCAAATAGCTGCAACTTTGGTGGAACTGCTATGATCACTAGCACTAACCCAAGTAAGTCACCATTTTATACTACCGTTTGTAAGCTCTACGTCATACTGCAAGAGACTTGTAGCTCAAGTTGTTAAAACCGTCTATCCTTGCACCCGAGATCCTGTTTTCAATTAAAAAGATTTGTCACGCTTTTCTTCTTTCCTTCTAAATGATCTCTGGTTTTGCTACAATGTTCTCAGGTACAGGGTCTTGTCAATATCCGTCTACTAGGTAATTTACTCTCTCATGTTTTCGTACCACCTTTTTCATTTAGAAAGATAAAAATTAATATTTGTATATTCACATTGCGTCTGCAGCACAAGTTCATCAGTCTTGAACACAACAAATACTAGTGGCTCAACTGTGTTTGGTGCGGTCCCGTCAGGCCCTACCACCTCAGCAGCAACAGTAGATGCAAACACACCCAGCCTGCAAAATATTTTGTACATCATGGCATGTTTGATGGTGTTTTTACGGCCTATTTTTAAGTTGAGATGAATCTTGTAATAGATATGCCAGTGGGTTCTTACTGAGGAGAGAGACCTAGGTAGAGAGAGAGAGCATAAGTGATGGATTGTCACGCCTCGGACCTCGGGTCTCGGGTCCAGAGCGTCTCATGAATTCTTGTAGGCCTGCAACCATAAGGGTTTTTGTTTAGTTTGAGAGCACCAACATATATACATATTGAAACAATCTTTGACCATTTGTAAAGGGGGATGGAAATTTTGATTGGAACTTGGAAGATGGTATAGTTAACGGCCTTTGCTGGCTTGGGCTTTGATCTAGAGTCTACACCAGTAACCACCTTCAATAAACTCCTCAAACCATTTTTCATTTTGCAACATAAATTTTGGGGTGTGGTCATGGACTCATAAATCTTGTACTTCCTATCGTGCTATCATTATATTGACAAATTAACAAAACACAATATTGATCAAAAAATTAAAACACAAAATTAACAATAGATCAACAAATGCATTGATTATTACTATTTTCTAAAAACTATTCATCCATGCACCTTCATATCCTTCATTGCTTTTCCATCAGATACAGAAATAGGTTAGGTACATACGTAATTCTTTTCTTTGCCCACTTTTAATATAATTGTATGTGGAGCACATGGGAGGGACCCCTAAACATATACAAACCAATGTCCACTCATATTTGCTTCATCTCATTATTCTGTCTTGGTTCTTCGCTTCTTATCCATCAATCACTTTGTTTCCTTTTTCCTTTCCTTTCTTACACTTTCTCTCTACAATGGAGGACCAACAATCCCTCTTCCAACCCCTCATCCATGGAAAACCAGTAAACCCTATTTCAGAAAACGACCATACTATTAATGCGCCGAACAGTGGTATCCTCATTCGTTTTCTCTCGTCGGACCACTCGCAGTCTATACGAACCACGAACAGGGCTGGCCCAAGTCTAGTGCAGGCAGGGCGACCGTCCAGGCTCAAAAAAATTAGGAGCACCAAAATTATTATGGCGGTATATTTATATATATTTTTATAAGAGTATAAATTTATAAAATTTGGTACAAAGACACATAAATTTAACTAGAGGTGGTGGTTTGTCATTTGAAAATAATGAGGAGGTCTTGGGTTCAAAACACCATGTATGTTTATTTACTTTCCATTTTTTACAAATTTCTTTTTATAAGAGTATAAATTTATAAATTTTGGTTAAAAGATCAAGAAGTTTAATTACAAACAATGATTTTTGTTGTTTAAAATTAACAAGAGGTCCTAAGTTCGAAATGCTATGTGCATGTTTATTCTTTTCAATTTTTACAAATTTTTGTTTGGCTGTTAATTTATTTTTAGTTACTATCTAGTAGCTATGTGGGTTGTTATTTTTAAATATTCGTTTTAATTCAAGTCTAATCTTCAACAAAGAATAATACGTAGACCAAATTTGCAAATTATATGACGTGTCATCAAAATGTTTAATTTAGTGCCCATTCATTAATTCATTATTTTTTAGTCCCATATTGACAAGGTTAGTAAATAAGAAAAAACACCTCACGATTTATTCAAAAACACATTCAAAGTTCAGATGGAAAACAAAACTCATCATCTATCTACTTGTAAGTCCGAAGTTTTTTTGTTTCCCTCTCTCAATACAAAATAAATTTGTATTTCTAAATTATTGAGTTTGAAATGTTTTTCTAAGTATAATTTTTTCGATGTCTTATGTGTGAAAATAAATAATTTTCTTACATGAAGTTAGGGCACTTTTTTTTACGTCGCCCCGGGCCTAAAAAATCTCTAGACCGACCCTGACCACGAAGCATCCAAAGGGTTTGACATAAGCAACGTAAACGATGCCGAAGACTTTGTCGCTTGCCGACGCTTCGACCTCTTCTACATCTCCAACAACAAAGCCTCATTATCCTCGATGCTAGCAATTTCGTCGAACACCTTTTTTACTCTAACGACGATCATCATCATCATCATCCCAAGAAGCACGTAAACCAAGTCGTTTTGAGAATTTCTAGCATGAGCTCGCCTTCCTCTAACATTGGCCATTTTTTCCTTCAATAAGGCCTTCAATCATGGAACATGCCGAACATGCATTGGACTTGGCCATCCGACGTGGCATTATGCGTGTCTGGATATGGGACGGCGAGGCCCGCGCTCCACCGGAGCTTATAGACGGCATGGTGGAGTACGCAAGGATTGTGGCTGAACGCTCATTTGGTCACATGAGAAGTTACGGCACAGTCACTGGCACCAAACAGCCGGAGTGTGACAAATTCTGGTGGAAGGGCAAGGACCCTGAAGTAGTGGGGCAATTTCATCCAACGGCTGAACGGGGCTGTGAAGGACAAGTGGCACGATCGGATGGTGGCTGATGCATTAGGCATGCATTGCAATATTTTTGTGGATCATATAAATTTTCTAATTACAGCTTTTGAGAGTCGGTGGATTTAAATTTCAGTGGGTGTTTTGTTTTCTGTTCTTCTTGGTGTTATATATAGTGGAATCTGGATACCCGGCGGATCCTTTTTGTAAGGATCCCAGAAATACGTAAATCATATCTGTTTATCGTACATTGTACGATAAAAAATTATTTTAAATATTTTTATTTAAAATTAAATATAAACAGTACCTGATAAAAACTAATCACACGATATACGATAAATGTATACGATTTATGAATCTATAGGATCCTCACCAAAATAATCCGAAGAAGATCCTGTTGAATATATAGTGTAGCATGATTTATAGTTGAGCTGTCACATTATTATTGATCCATGCATGATGCAAACAGATAAAACATTAGTGGATTGAAACACGTGGACACCTTTGTTTCCATCTCTCCCATTGTGTGGTCAATTGCTTGTCCATAATTTGGTTTGGCCAGTTGCCAGTTGGGACCTAATTGGATAAACAATTTTTCTCTCTTTGTATATAAGGATTAAGTTTTATAATTAGAATGGCTAGTTATATATTTAGGGGAATTTTCTTATTGAAATGACTTCCCATACTATTTTTTCCTTGTATACCTCCTTATTTTTTACTTGAGGGGCGACCAACCTACTTTGGTTTGTTTGGGTCCGTTGGTTTTTGGGTTCATCTTTTGTATCTTCCCTGGGCATTTGACCCGATTTATTGCCTTGACGTTCTTTCACCAGTCCAACTACGACTTTCGTATCACTATTTACTATTTCGCTCGTCATTTTATAATTGACTATTATTTATCAAATTCATTTGGTGCCCTTCCCATATTCTAGAGTTTAACATGATGTTTTTCTAAAGTATCGAATTGATACGAAATTCTTGATTAATAATAAGATAAGAAATTTTTGGAGGAACTTTATAGAATAGATTATTGCATCGGTTATTAAAATAGTTTTCTTCAAAATGTAATATAATCAAGAGAATTGTTATTAGCATTCTAAATATGTAATTCTACACTCTTCACAGGTGTATTTTTTTCTAATTATAAAAAAATCAGAATGCAAAATGAAATGTTTGATGTGACAACAACAATTTCAATTCGATACTTTTTGTTTTTTTTTTATAAAAAACTTTTTATTTGGTTATCTCATCTCCTTCATTTCTTGTTTAAGTTGTAATGCAATCAAAGAATAGAAGGATAATATGGTTAGCAGATAGAGTAGCTCAAGTTGTTCAATTGTTCGTCAACTACGAAAACATAAATAGCAGCTCGAACACCATCTCAAATTGTCAAACGTTTCCAGTCTAACCTAATTCAACTACAAAAAGAAAACGTGTGAGAACCTTGTGTCGACCAATGTACATGCGTACCATCTGTTTTCTTTAGATCTTCGTCCCCAAGATTAATGATTACTATGATAAGCCCTCTGCAATTTTATGACTGTTGCGTTTATAATCTCATTCATTGCAAGCACAGAACATTCCTCAATACCAATGCAGACAGGAAAACTTAAATCTTAAGAAAAAGTCAAATAAATCTGCCCTTGTATATTATTTGGAGTAATGTTATTCATACTATATTTTTATTCTACATTTTTATATCATTTTAGGTGGTATCTGATGTGAACAGCTATATGATTTGAAAAATTTGCAAAACCCAAGGAAATGAAGGAGAAAGACTCATCATATACTATAATCATCATTTAATTAACTAGTTTTTCTTAATTATCAGTTTATTAAATAATGAACTAAATTTAAAAATCTGATTAATTCAAATGATATGGATGTCCACATCAAATGCACACATCAAATGCACACATCAAATGCCACCTAAGTTGATATGAAAATATGAAACAAAAACATGGTATGAATAACGTACATTAATCAAGTGCATGGCCATGTAAAACAAAATGAATTGTGGTACTCTGCATGAATTGTATTAATTTGCGTCTTTTTTAAGAAATGTATCTCTACGTGATAATAAAGATAGAATCATAGAATCAGACAATACAGGTAGGTCTCATTTTTATTAGAGATGAGATTTACAAAATGTAAACTCTCTGACATTTCTCTTTACCATTACTTCGATACATGATTATATTAGTTAATTTCACATAATCCTTACTCGAGAAAAGGACGTGAAAGATAGGAATATGTATATCATTAGGTTAAAACAACAGTAATAAGAAAAGAAGAAATTGAATTCAAATAAAGAAATAACAATCTGCCGGTACTAGTGGTATCTAGCAAAAAATTACCGCATACAACATCAAAGAAAATGGTTTCCTAACCACCTTAACAAAGAAGAAACTAAATAAATATAATCAAATCCGTCCATTAATTTTTAGAAAAAAAAAGTTTAATTATATGAAAATTAAGGCTTCTTTCTCTTATTAACAGGGACAATTCCTTCATTCCCAGCCAGCATCAAATACTTATCCCTCCTTGTAAGAGAGGTGCACTCAAAACCCAAAGCATCAGCCAATTTCCTCTGGATGTAATTAGCCACTTCATTGCTAGACTTCCCCCCAGCACAAGTAAGCTCTTTTGGGAGCTTCCCAAGAACCTCAACGTAATATGCAGGCCTAGGGTTCATCAGGAAGAAAATTGGGTCCAAGCATTTTAATCCACTGGCTGTTGTGCCATAAAACATGCTCACATTTGTGTTGATAGCCACTGGCACAATCTCATCAGCCAGTTCTGCAAAGAGTGAGCTGAATCTAAGCAAATATGGCTCTCGACACGTTGTTCCTTCAGGGCAAACGACCAAATCTCCTTCACTAAGGAGCCTCTCCATGGTTTCACCGTCTTGTTTTCGGTCTCTGGTTAACCGGACGGTCTTGATCGGCGCTAAGATTTCGGACATTTTGCTGAGGCTGTATGTGACTGCAGTTAAAGGCTTGCGTAAGGCTGTACTGAGGAAAACTGGGTCCAGTAGGGTTCTGTGCGTGCAAACATAGAGGACTCCCGTTTTTTGTGGATTTGAAGAAGTGGAGTTTATGCAGCCTTTGACTGAGAGATTGACACCTGTCCAGCAGGCCAAAAATAGGGCAATTTCGTAGGGGAGGATGATGCCAACTGAGATCCTGAATATGGCTAGGATTATTCCAATAGGGAGCCACAAAAACATGGCTAGGGTTGCAGATGGAGTAGGCAAGAATGCTAGCCTTCCATCATGAAATATTACTGGCTTTGGGAGCTTGTGCCTAGCCATTGCTGATTTTGCACCACTCTTGCTGTCTTCCTTGTTCACTACATAGGCTTCCTGTTGCAATTATGTGGGTTAATAACACCAAATGGCCGTGTGATCATGCCTTCACATTTTAAAATTTCTCATAATGTTCTAATTAACTTTTCATAAATGTACATAGTAGACTCAAATACAAATGCATGGTAATACATACATGTACCGTATCTAGGCCAAAATAATATTATGCTTGCAAACAAGGAAATTAAATTAATTTGTGCAACATCTCCCATTAATTAAAGGAATGAAGGGGGGATTCTTCTTGGGTTATTTTAGATAAAAATTACATGAGATCATGCCTTCACATTTTAAAATTTCTCATAATGTTCTAATTAACTTTTCATAAATGTACATAGTAGACTCAAATACAAATGCATGGTAATACATACATGTACCGTATCTAGGCCAAAATAATATTATGCTTGCAAACAAGGAAATTAAATTAATTTGTGCAACATCTCCCATTAATTAAAGGAATGAAGGGGGGATTCTTCTTGGGTTATTTTAGATAAAAATTACATGACGGAAATTGGAAAGTGGGAAAAGGATAAAAAGGTCGTACCCAGTGCACAAGGCTCCCGCTTTACGCAAGGTCTGGGAGAGGCGAATGTCGGCTAGCCTTACCCTCATTTATGGAAAGTGGGAAAAGGATGATTTGTGAAAATGATTTTCTAATGCATCAATGTGACTTATTAGTAGTAGTGATCCCAAAACCTTCTGAAGTACCCTAAACCAGAAATTTGATACATAGGATCATAATACCTAACTAGTTATTGGTTAGGTGTAAGATTATGCCTAAAAATACTGAGGTAT
>VIEB01001425.1:11198-30460 GCA_006547085.1 Malus baccata
CAGTTGCCAGTTGGGACCTAATTGGATAAACAATTTTTCTCTCTTTGTATATAAGGATTAAGTTTTATAATTAGAATGGCTAGTTATATATTTAGGGGAATTTTCTTATTGAAATGACTTCCCATACTATTTTTTCCTTGTATACCTCCTTATTTTTTACTTGAGGGGCGACCAACCTACTTTGGTTTGTTTGGGTCCGTTGGTTTTTGGGTTCATCTTTTGTATCTTCCCTGGGCATTTGACCCGATTTATTGCCTTGACGTTCTTTCACCAGTCCAACTACGACTTTCGTATCACTATTTACTATTTCGCTCGTCATTTTATAATTGACTATTATTTATCAAATTCATTTGGTGCCCTTCCCATATTCTAGAGTTTAACATGATGTTTTTCTAAAGTATCGAATTGATACGAAATTCTTGATTAATAATAAGATAAGAAATTTTTGGAGGAACTTTATAGAATAGATTATTGCATCGGTTATTAAAATAGTTTTCTTCAAAATGTAATATAATCAAGAGAATTGTTATTAGCATTCTAAAAATGTAATTCTACACTCTTCACAGGTGTATTTTTTTCTAATTATAAAAAAATCAGAATGCAAAATGAAATGTTTGATGTGACAACAACAATTTCAATTCGATACTTTTTGTTTTTTTTTTATAAAAAACTTTTTATTTGGTTATCTCATCTCCTTCATTTCTTGTTTAAGTTGTAATGCAATCAAAGAATAGAAGGATAATATGGTTAGCAGATAGAGTAGCTCAAGTTGTTCAATTGTTCGTCAACTACGAAAACATAAATAGCAGCTCGAACACCATCTCAAATTGTCAAACGTTTCCAGTCTAACCTAATTCAACTACAAAAAGAAAACGTGTGAGAACCTTGTGTCGACCAATGTACATGCGTACCATCTGTTTTCTTTAGATCTTCGTCCCCAAGATTAATGATTACTATGATAAGCCCTCTGCAATTTTATGACTGTTGCGTTTATAATCTCATTCATTGCAAGCACAGAACATTCCTCAATACCAATGCAGACAGGAAAACTTAAATCTTAAGAAAAAGTCAAATAAATCTGCCCTTGTATTTTATTTGAAGTAATGTTATTCATACTATATTTTTATTCTACATTTTTATATCATTTTAGGTGGTATCTGATGTGAACAGCTATATGATTTGAAAAATTTGCAAAACCCAAGGAAATGAAGGAGAAAGACTCATCATATACTATAATCATCATTTAATTAACTAGTTTTTCTTAATTATTAGTTTATTAAATAATGAACTAAATTTAAAAATCTGATTAATTCAAATGATATGGATGTCCACATCAAATGCACACATCAAATGCCACCTAAGTTGATATGAAAATATGAAACAAAAACATGGTATGAATAACGTACATTAATCAAGTGCATGGCCATGTAAAACAAAATGAATTGTGGTACTCTGCATGAATTGTATTAATTTGCGTCTTTTTTAAGAAATGTATCTCTACGTGATAATAAAGATAGAATCATAGAATCAGACAATACAGGTAGGTCTCATTTTTATTAGAGATGAGATTTACAAAATGTAAACTCTCTGACATTTCTCTTTACCATTACTTCGATACATGATTATATTAGTTAATTTCACATAATCCTTACTCGAGAAAAGGACGTGAAAGATAGGAATATGTATATCATTAGGTTAAAACAACAGTAATAAGAAAAGAAGAAATTGAATTCAAATAAAGAAATAACAATCTGCCGGTACTAGTGGTATCTAGCAAAAAATTACCGCATACAACATCAAAGAAAATGGTTTCCTAACCACCTTAACAAAGAAGAAACTAAATAAATATAATCAAATCCGTCCATTAATTTTTAGAAAAAAAAAGTTTAATTATATGAAAATTAAGGCTTCTTTCTCTTATTAACAGGGACAATTCCTTCATTCCCAGCCAGCATCAAATACTTATCCCTCCTTGTAAGAGAGGTGCACTCAAAACCCAAAGCATCAGCCAATTTCCTCTGGATGTAATTAGCCACTTCATTGCTAGACTTCCCCCCAGCACAAGTAAGCTCTTTTGGGAGCTTCCCAAGAACCTCAACGTAATATGCAGGCCTAGGGTTCATCAGGAAGAAAATTGGGTCCAAGCATTTTAATCCACTGGCTGTTGTGCCATAAAACATGCTCACATTTGTGTTGATAGCCACTGGCACAATCTCATCAGCCAGTTCTGCAAAGAGTGAGCTGAATCTAAGCAAATATGGCTCTCGACACGTTGTTCCTTCAGGGCAAACGACCAAATCTCCTTCACTAAGTAGCCTCTCCATGGTTTCACCGTCTTGTTTTCGGTCTCTGGTTAACCGGACGGTCTTGATCGGCGCTAAGATTTCGGACATTTTGCTGAGGCTGTATGTGACTGCAGTTAAAGGCTTGCGTAAGGCTGTACTGAGGAAAACTGGGTCCAGTAGGGTTCTGTGCGTGCAAACATAGAGGACTCCCGTTTTTTGTGGATTTGAAGAAGTGGAGTTTATGCAGCCTTTGACTGAGAGATTGACACCTGTCCAGCAGGCCAAAAATAGGGCAATTTCGTAGGGGAGGATGATGCCAACTGAGATCCTGAATATGGCTAGGATTATTCCAATAGGGAGCCACAAAAACATGGCTAGGGTTGCAGATGGAGTAGGCAAGAATGCTAGCCTTCCATCATGAAATATTACTGGCTTTGGGAGCTTGTGCCTAGCCATTGCTGATTTTGCACCACTCTTGCTGTCTTCCTTGTTCACTACATAGGCTTCCTGTTGCAATTATGTGGGTTAATAACACCAAATGGGCGTGTGATCATGCCTTCACATTTTAAAATTTCTCATAATGTTCTAATTAACTTTTCATAAATGTACATAGTAGACTCAAATACAAATGCATGGTAATACATACATGTACCGTATCTAGGCCAAAATAATATTATGCTTGCAAACAAGGAAATTAAATTAATTTGTGCAACATCTCCCATTAATTAAAGGAATGAAGGGGGGATTCTTCTTGGGTTATTTTAGATAAAAATTACATGACGGAAATTGGAAAGTGGGAAAAGGATAAAAAGGTCGTACCCAGTGCACAAGGCTCCCGCTTTACGCAAGGTCTGGGAGAGGCGAATGTCGGCTAGCCTTACCCTCATTTATGGAAAGTGGGAAAAGGATGATTTGTGAAAATGATTTTCTAATGCATCAATGTGACTTATTAGTAGTAGTGATCCCAAAACCTTCTGAAGTACCCTAAACCAGAAATTTGATACATAGGATCATAATACCTAACTAGTTATTGGTTAGGTGTAAGATTATGCCTAAAAATACTGAGGTATAAATTAAGCATTAGTGGGAAAAAATACATGACAATTTTTATTAGATATAATTTCTTTTATACAAGCAATATTAGGATCAAACTGAAACTTCAGGTGCAAGGAGAAATCAAACTTGAGAGTGCATGGATAAATAGGAAACAATTTGAAAGTAGTATTACATACCTTGCAGAGGGATGTAAAGAGTTGATCTTGGAGGCTTGAAGAACCAATTCCAATATCTGGTTTTTTGTCTCCAAAATGTTTCTTGAGAGCTTTGTGCTTCACAAGAAAACCAGACTTGGATAACAAACCAGTGAAGTAATGCCCGATGGTGTCCAACTCAGTCCCCAAAACATCACCAACTTCCAAATAATCCTTGAGAAAATGTTCAACCATGACTCTAGGGACACTTGTGAGGACAACCCTAGATCCCGCTGAGGCCAAAACCTCATACACCTGAAGGTTGAGATTTTCCAGATAAAACTTGGGCAAAACAGCCCTTCCAACACTTTCCATATCTTTTTTTCTGAGACCACAAAAAGTTATGAAAATCATGACCCTTAATCTGTGCTCGTTGTTG
The DNA here is from genome assembly GCA_006547085.1 of Malus baccata. NCBI lineage: Eukaryota > Viridiplantae > Streptophyta > Magnoliopsida > Rosales > Rosaceae > Malus > Malus baccata. The sequence goes on from VIEB01001425.1 coordinate 15,113, forward strand.
AAAACCAGCAAGATCGGGTACGATAGAAGCAAGAGAAGGGCTCTCAAAATGCTGCCACCTTCAAAGGCAACAAGCATGAAGTAAGGGAAGACAGATGGGGATTTCAAAAGGGATCCAAAAATGTCACATGCAATTTTGTCATACTCTCTGCCCTCTAAATTACACTTTGTGACACTGGGAAATGAAAAGGGTTGTTTTTGCGGTGATGTGAGAGGAGGAGAATTGCCTACGAGGGAACCATAGTTTCTCACTTTTCTTGCAGCTCTTTGGCATGAGTTTGCTAGCAGCTGGTACAAAACCCAGTCTGTGAGTTTGAGAAGAACCATTAGGAGGACCATGGTTTCTTGATAAACCCTAGAACTATTTCAGAGATGGTAAGAGAAGTTTTGATAGATATGACAAAGAAAGATAGAAGAACGAGAGAAGAGAGATACAGAAACAGAGGAGGTTGTGGAGAAGAGGAAGGGTTTGCTGTGTATTTATAGGAACACGATTAAAGAGTGAGAAGGATGGTTGACCAAAAGCATTTGGTTAGCCACACCGTTGGCATTAATTCAAACCTCAAAATTTTGTGTTTCTCCTATTATTTTCAATTTTTTTTCGTTCTTGTCATCTTTACAAGGGCATTAAGAAGGGAACATTTTAGGTGGAGTGTCATATACTCGTCATCTATAATATATTTCTTAATAATAAAAGATGAAACTGTTAGTATTTTAATTTAAATAACTGTAATCGCTTAAATTACACTCTGGCGATATTTTAATTAAAACTTCCTTAAACGTTTATGCAAATTGAGCTTGTCAACATGCTGTGCCAGGCCGCCCCTTTTTTCTGCTTTCTGGATGGCAACAAACAGTAGGTTGGATTTTTGGTGACCGCCTTAATTTGCAATCTCTCACTCTAGACTATATACTATTGCAAGGGCATTGGAATGCGTGTACAGTATTAAGTATCCAAACTGGTGGACTCTTTGGTAACAAGGGGAGATTTTTCAGTCTATTCGGAACAAGGAACGATATGTTTTATGTTATTATATAATTGAAGAGATATTTAGAAAAAAATTAATTTTAATTGTATAATGATATGATATATTGCACCGTGTTTCGGACTCATTGTAAAGTTTTTTGTCTTCACGGCATGGAGAGAAAAATAGGGAGATGGCTTCAGCTATGAAATTACATTCAAACCTATTTTAGTCCAGATGGACCAATCCATGAGTTAGATCACCCATATAACATCCAATTTATTGACTTTTTTTTTGGTCATCTAGGTGTTTGCAGATAGTCAGATAATATCATCAGTAATTTGCACTATTGTCCTTTGACTTTCTATAGTAAATAACAGCTTCTAATTTTTGGTTTTCCCAAAACACCAACAGTACCATGCATTGGAACTTTGGAATCCCTCAAAGCATCGTATCATTTGATCAACTTTATGATAAAGTAGTCGAAATATAGTATTTGTGGTGAAGTTTGTTACAAATTAAGCTTAAAATTAAAAATTTCATCAACTCTTAATTTATAACTTGAATGTGAGCTTTACAAAATAATAAAAGATTAAAAATCAACATGCATCGTTAATGTACAAAATAATTTTCATTTAAATAAATCGACATGGGAAGCTGGCCGCCATGCATATTGAAGCTAGCTAGCCATACAAAATAATTTCCAAAAGAAAAACAGATTTATATGGAATACTAGTCAGAGATTCAATATGCATGATTCGGGCACAAAATCTATGAAACTCTCAAATAATTTTATTTTTATTTTGGTTTGTTTTTGCATGGCAGTTAAGATCATGCAGTTCTGATTAGCAAGGTTGGTGAACACTTAATCATTTGATATGGATGTTTGATAACCATGCATATTGTTTGCGTGGAAGATGGAACAATAGAAGATTCAAAAGCATCCAAACGTGAGTTTACTGTTTTTTCTTCTTTATTTATTTTTATATATTTTTGCTGACTAATGAAATATGAATCATTCAGTATGGGTGTTGGTAGCTAGCTAGCACATGACAATGACGACAAGCTTTTCAAGTAGTTAGATTTCTGTTTTCTATTCTTATTAAGCTACACCTAATAAGATGGAGATGTGAATTGGCTCAAAGCAATGACAGGTGACCCACCTTAAATATGATGAATATTGACCTACAAAAATTAGCTTTTGTGGAACAAGGTGATTTCGACACCTAGTTCTTTTGCCAAAGAAAAAAGAAATCCTATAAAAGTGACGAAATTTCCCAATCTTGAATCTAACAATTTTTAATTTTTAAAAGTAAATGAAGTTCAAATTAAAAAAAAGAAAAAAAAGAAAAAAAAAGCAATCTAACAAAAATATCATGAATTATGAAATGTTTTAGTATTGTAGTTCAACGTTTGATATAAATACTAATTATTTTTTTTAGTCACATCTATGGTTGATCGATTTTGCACATTATCATTTAGCTATTGCAATTCTTTTCTTGATAGGTTTAAACCTTGCTTCATTTCCCCTTAGTCTAGAGCAGCAATATTATTTGTACTCTCTCACAATCTTTAAGTAATTTTATATCGATTAATTAAGTTTAAACAATTATTTGATATCACGATCGAGCATTACTCTTTTGTCCAAGTACTATTCATTGTTCTAATAAACTTTTCTTCCTAGTTTGAACAAATTGGGAATGGCGTGTTAGTTTAACCTATCTTCAATACCTGCCAATTAATGAGTTGTTACATAAAATCTCTCCCCTTAAAAACGAAGCACTACCAAATTTTGAAGATGGATTAAGAGTGCAGTATATATCTTATCTAATTATGTCTATATATAGGTAATGGTGAGATGCATGCAGACTTTCAATTCTTATTAGAGGTAAGAAAGATGCAGCCTAAACTTAGCTTTGTGATTGTGTTTTTCTTTATTGACCATCATCGTATCTAATTATATCTGAGCAATAATTACGGTTTGCTATCCACCTATTAGAGGGGAGAGTGTGCCCTACTAACCCGAGGGTTCGGGCGTGCTTTAATGTGACCTCAACATTGAGCTGATAATGAAATTTTCACTTTCTTGACTTAATTATCTATACAATTCCCTACTAACTTATAAGCCCACGCTACAAGACTCTGCATCATATATATAAACGGTCAAAAGAGCTTCTTGAAATAAAAAAAAAAGAGAGGTCAAAAGAGCTTCTATCCATCTTTTTATTCACTTCACCCATAACACGATAAATTATGAAACCATACGACATGCAACACTCCCGATTTAATAAAATACCCTCAAAATCTAACCTTACTTTGATCTGTTAGATTGCACACTACGTTTGAATAATTCTTGAAATAAGGTAATCACAATACGATACGTCTCATATAATTAAAGTGAGGCAGAGATCCGTTCATGATTGCATCCCCATCTCACTTTACGTGAGCGAAGGTGACATTCTAAACTGATTACGAATGAGTGCTTTCTTCCACACTCTAAAGAATTCTCTCCTACACAATGCGGTCACCACTCACAGATGCGTGTGGGGAATGCTGTGAGTGATCGCGGCACTATGTCAGCTGTATGGATCAAGAATTTTGGTAAGCTTGATTGAACGCTGTCATTGCCGCACAACACTGGTATGGTGAGTCTTAAACCTAACCTTTTCCACATACTTGGTTGTCACCCAAATGTTCATATATGTAGAACCTTTATCCAAAGAGGCCGGGTCTCTCCATTTTTCAGTAAAAATGGGAACTAGTTGTGGAACTCACTATACATCGAACTTCAACAATCCAAACCGTTTATTTTTCAAGTCTTCATTCATAGATTATTCTTGCAAAAAATCAATTCATTCCGAAGACATTTACTCATTTGATTGTCATGATGAAATTTCAATGTTTTTTAGAACATGGTGTTCATCGATTTCTTTGAACTTAATTAGATGTCTCAAACATTTCCGATTTGGCTAATATTTTGCAAGAATAATCTATAAAATGCAAGTTAAAAAATAAACGGTTCAAGTCATTGAAATTCGATGTGAAATTAGCCCGATAACTAGTCTCTATTTTTACTAATAATGGAGATCCCTTTCCAAAATCCTCTATTATAATAAGGGAACTATTATTAGCACTTCAAAAATCTCATTTTACATTCCTTACAAATGTATTTTTTTTTCTAATTATAGAAAATTTGACGTACCAAACAAGATTTTTGGAGTGTTAAGAACAATTTCCTATAATAATTACACATACATCAATGAGGTGCACTTTATACTAAAGCCATCAAGAAGGTGGGGATGTCAACCAAAGTTTGACTATACATCAATGAGGTGCACTTTATACTAAAGCCATCAAGAAGGTGGGGATGTGAACCAAAGTTTGACAATATGTATGTATATATGCTATTATTCCAGGCACCTTTTTACATAAATTGGGGGACTAAGGATGGGTAGGAATAAATTCTCTGTGCATGCACACCACATACATTCTGACCATCTGCATCTGAGCAACGTCTGTAAATGGACTTATGTCAACGTACAGAGATGATTTTATACGCGGCATGCACTGATGCACACTGGAATTAGATAGTCAACACCATTTACTCTCTGTTGATGTTGGGAATTTGAGAGTTTTTGACACACCCATCCATCACAAGAACATTGAATAAGTATTGACTCATTTACATGCAATAAACTACTGCAGATAAATCAGAATTTCACACGTTTAAATAAATAAATAAATTTTGTTTTAATGATATATGTCCATATGTGTCAAATTGTATTTAAATGTAAGTACAAGTAGCATTCATTAGAAGACAAAAGTTTATCTACCACGATGGATGTTCGTGGTAGATTGAAATCCATCACGAACGCTTTATCCGTTAAAAATACATACAAGATCAAAAAGGATGATGCCAATATCAATTACACGTGAAATTCTGATAATGGTCGAGAGGCAAAAAATCACTCACTAACAGGGGCGGATCCATTACAAGACCTGGGTGGTCCCAGGACCCTCCGGAAGATCAGAGAAGCATCTGTGAAGATTGTTAAGGACCACCCGATTGCCTGGCCTTGTGCTGGTTTTGGAACTCCATGAATTTGCAGCGCAGCACCCAGCAGAATTTAGCGGAGAAGAAGGTTTAATATTGTTTTTAATGACCTGGCCTAGACGATCCCGTTTTGAGCCAGGCCATTCAAGAAATTAAAACTCTTTTTCGTCTACAAACATGAGGCCCAACTACTTCTCATGCAATTCCCTCTTTTAATTAGCACAAAGCTCCAAATCCACCCATCCAATACAAATCTTACAACGGAACGCCACCACAATTATTCCACCTCTATCTTTCCATCATCACCTCATTACAATATTGAATATCAAATAAATTTTATGATTTTGGTCTTATGTGTATTAGATGAAAATATTCATATGATTATTGTGATGTAGTTTATGATTTTTTTTATAACAATTTGATCATTGTTGTTAATTTACAGAGAATTTTTATCTATACTTTAAAAATCACATTTTGCACTTTTCGTAAGTGTAGATTTCTTTCTCATTTTAGAAAGTTTGAAATACAAGTGATATTTTTAGAGTCCAAATAAAAATTTCTTATATATATATTATGTCTTTGTTAGTCCATATGATTTTTTATTTTGATTAGATCAAACAATCTAATCTTGGAATGTTTCTCTCTAACATCAAATAGTAATTTATTGTAAAAATTTTCAATGTTATTTTCGTTTATGTTTTTTTGAAACCTTTTCAATTAGGACCACCCAATATTGAAATCTTGGATCCGCCACTGCTCACTAATAGCATGTTTGGAAAGTGCTTTTGAAAAACCGAAAGCGTTTTTAAAGAAAATATTTTTAGGTTTCCAAATTAAATTGATTCCTGCAACAAGTACCAGTTGTGTGCTTCTTATAAGAAGCACTTCAAGTGCTTTCATAGGATTAACTTGCATTTTATTAAATATTAGTTCAAAACACATTTTCTCTAAAAATGCCTTTAATCATTTAAAAAAACTTTTCAAATGAACCTTAAATTGTTTTTAATATACATTTTTATGTGTGTCAAATTACTATTTGCAGTTAAAGAAGAAATACCTCTTGGTATGCAAGAGCGAAGTAGTGTTCCACAAGAATACAAGATCGAATAGGATAAATGCCAATATCATATTACTATGTTTGGTTTGTCCTCTGCATAAGTTCTGATGGTGAAATTTTGCTATACATATTTTATATATATATTGGAAGAAACAATGGCATTTATAAAAAAAAATTAATAAATTTCCAAAAACAGTACAAGATACAAATTTTAACATAATTATAAAAACAATTTTAAAAGATAAACTAACAACTAAAAAAATCTATAACACCAAAATCAAGCATAACCCACATCCGAGCCCACATAAACCAAAATAACTAAAACCGTAAATGAATTAATAACCCTAAATCATATAACTATCACCACGAATAGAATTATAGAAGTCGCACTGCGGCACTGCGATAGAACCCAACCTATCTAGCCATGAAGAACTAGTACAAAGAAAATATATGAGGAAGAGTCAATCTCCAATGATTCAAATGCACATAATACCAGAAAGGGGTGACAAATAGTGACTAGGAGTCATCATAAAACAAATTTGGCCAAAATAAATGGGTAAATCACACAAAAATCCAAATCAGCAGTAGAAATAAATTTAGAGAAAACATAAAAGGGAATTTAGAAAATGCATTGGGGAAGGATTGGAATGATGGATGAGCAAAATAGAGGTGATTGGGTACTGAAAGTGGAACATAGCTCAGTTTTATGCCACCCCAATGGACTTATTATTTGCTACTACAAAAACTAAGGGTGTAACTAGGGTGGGTTGGATGATTAGCACAACCCTAACCTAACTTTCACAAATCGGATTTGGGTTAGGTTCGAGTTTTAATTGGGTTCAGGCTTGTTCGGATTGGGTTCAGGTTGATAGGTTGATAAATGTGTTGACGTGTCAGGTTGTGATTGGGTGTTGTATAGAAGTAGTTAGAAGGGTTGATTCTGTTGTAAGCTATAAATACCATTGTGTAGTGTAATTATGATTTAAGAAATGAAAAGGATATTTAGTTTCACTCTCTCTCTAGTTTGTTAATTTTCTCACTCTACAATTACTTTCTGGAAATCTTTAGTGTTTACATGGTATCATCGCCGATCATGGCCACCGCCATCGATTGACGACCTGGTGCTTCCGCTCGTCTTTGTGCTTTCCGTGTCGTTCTGAATTCTCTCGGTGGTTCGTTGCTTCAAGTCGGTCGCCTCTGTGATTGTTGTCGATGGTGTTCGATCGCAGTCGGTGCAAGTCGGTCGCCTCTGTGATGGTTGTCGGTGGTGTTCGATCGCAGTCGGTGCTCAAACCCTAAGATTTGGGGTTTTGTGGTTGCTCGTCAGGTGTTTCTTCTTCTTTCTTACATCTGCTCTTCACGATTCTTCACTTTCTGCTTCGATTTGGTCGTTGTATCTTGTTCAATTTCTTGTGCATTGTTTTGCGATATTGTTCTTGTGCATCGTTTGCGAGTTTTCTACTGCCTGTTGCTGTGTGTGTTGTGCAATCTCGAAATTTTCGTGAAGTAATCTTGATTATTCACAATGGTTAATCCAAATCAATTGGCTCTTACTCAATCGCCAATTTCTTCATTGATTCCAAGTGTGGGTAACACTGTGACAGTGAAGTTAGATGATTCTAACTACGTTACCTGGAATTTCCAAATGGATCTTCTTTTGGAAGGGAATGGTATTATGGGGTTTATTGATGGATCAATCTCCTGTCCTAAGAAGTTTGAGACTGATAAATTTGTCGATGGTGCTGTTAACACTATTGAGGTTCTCTCTGATGCGTACAAAATATGGAAGATTCATGATAAAGCTCTTATGACTCTCATTGCTGCCACTTTATCTACTTCTGCATTGTCCTCTATCATTGGGTCTCAAAGTGCTAAGGAAATGTGGGACAATCTTCGTGAAAGGTTTGCTAGTGTTACTCGTACCAGCATTGTGCAGTTGAAAATTGATTTGCAGAATATTAAAAAAGGGCCAGAGTCCATTGATCAATACCTTTAGCGGATCAAGGATTCTAGGGATCAATTGGCTGCTGTTGGAGTTACTATTTCTGATGAAGACATTGTTATTGTGGCTTTACGGGGATTACCATCTGAATACAATACTATCAAAGCTGTTATTTGTGGCCGGGAAAATCTGGTATCTTTAAAAGAACTCAGGTCCCAATTAAAGGCTGAAGAATCCACATTGGCTGAGGTTCACAAGCAAATTCCTCTAATGTCTGCTATGTATGCTCAGGGTGCTCGAGCTACTTATGATTCAGGCCAATCTTCGGGTCATAATGGCTTACAAGATGAGACCTCTTTGCATTTTTCCCCGATGTCTATGCCACCAATGACTATGCCCATGTCTCATTATTCCCAACCAACGCCTGTTCAGATGCCTCTGCCTGGTTATCTCCCGTGTGCTTTTCCCTCTCAATATGCTTCTGGTTCATTTAACAACTTCAGAGGTCCTAATAATAATTTCAAGTCCAAAGGCAAAGGCAAACGTTTCTCCTCAGGTTCTCAGTCTTCCTCCCAGTCTCTGTATGGTGCAAACAATTCTCAGCATTTGTTCCCTGCTCCATTTCCGTTTGTTCCAGCATATAATCCGTCGTAAATTTGTCAAATTTGCGATAAGAAAGGGCATTCTGCTCTCAATTGCTTTCAGAATGGGTGTCAAATATGTCACAGGAAAGGCCATACTGCTGCTACTTGCTTTAACAGGAATGCTTCCTCACAATTTCATATGGCTGGCTCTTCCTCTCATCCGATGACTGTTCATCCATCATCTCAGTTTTCTTCTGTTGGTGATCCACCTAGCTCTTATTTTCGTGGACCTCACATTCAGCAACCTGTTCCTTATCAAGCTTCTCACCCTGTAGCTATGCAAGCCAGGGCCAACGTGACTCCAAGTGCCCCTCCTCAAGATTTTTGGCTGCTTGATTCCGGTGCAATCAACCATATGACTTCCGATATTGCTAATCTTCCAGCTCCAGTTCCTTATCCGTCAACTGAGACAGTCACGAGTGCTGGTGGTGAAGGTTTAAGTATTGCTCATATTGGCCACACTGTATTTCCCACCAAATCACATACTTTTCAGCTTAACTCTGTGCTACATGTTCCGAAACTGTCTCAAGATTTACTCTCCATGTATCAATTATGTAAAGATAACAGTTGTCGCTGTATTGTTGATGAGTTTTCTATTTGTATACAGGACAAGGTCACAGGGCAAGTGTTGTATCAAGGACTGAGTAACAATGCAGTTTATCCAATTCCAGTTTTCAAGTCTTCCAGCTCAAATGTGACTACTCCAGCTGCATTTTTTGGTCAAAATGTGTCCTCTGATCTCTGGCATTGTAGATTAGGCCATCCTTCCAATGCTATTACCACTGCAGCCCTTAGGAATTCATCCATTTCTGTTCCCTGTAATAAAGATTCCCTTACCTGTATTTCTTGTTTACAAGGCAAGTTTTCCAAATTACCTTTCCCTTGTATTGCTTCAAAATCTTTGGTTCCTTTTGAAGTCATACACTCCGATGTGTGGGGTCCTGCTCCTGTTGAGTCTTTAGAAGGGTTTCGGTATTATGTGTCCTTTGTGGATGAATGTACAAGATATACATGGGTTTTCCCTATTTTCAATAAATCTGCAGTTTTCTCTGTTTTTACTCAGTTTGTTGCCTATGTTCAAACTCAGTTTAATGCTACTGTTAAAACACTTCAGAGTGATGGTGGGGGTGAGTATGTGGGCTTAGCTTTTCAAGCATTTCTTAGAGATAAGGGTATTGTTCATCAAATGTCTTGTCCTTATACCCCAGAACAAAATGGGTTAGCTGAGAGAAAAAATAGGCATTTATTAGAAACTGCTATCACTTTACTTCAAAAAGCATCCATGCCTTCTTATTTCTGGTTTCATGCTTGTGCTACGGCTTCCTATCTTATTAATCGGATGCCGACTCATGTTCTTAAAATGAAATCTCCATTTGAACTTCTGTTTAAGTCTGTACCGAAGCTTGATCACTTAAGAGTTTTTGGTTGTGCATGTTTTCCTTCCTTGCGACCTTATAGGAATAACAAGTTAGATCCAAAAACTTCCGCGTGTATATTTTTGGGATATGCTTCTCAATACAAGGGTTATATTTGTTTTTCTCTCAGTACTCATAAACTCCTTGTGTCTAGACATGTCATATTTGATGAACAAAGCTTTCCTAGCATCAGATTATCATCTCTTTCCTCTCCTACCAAGGCATCATATTCTCCTCCGAATCCGGTTGTACATCCTAATACATTTACACACCCGTTCGTCATACCTATTCCTCTACCTCAAGTGTCACCATCCTTGAGTTCTGGAACTTCAACACCTGCTATTACTCAGTCCACTTCTGCATCAACATACAACACTGGTGACCTTGTCTCTCCTCCCCTGTCTCCTACTCCTGGATCGACTGCACAGTACTCTCCTTCTGGCCCTGATGGTCCTTCTGATCTACATCCTGACACGACATCTTCTCAAGTTGATACACTGCAGACTGTCCCAGTTTCCACACTTAACAGTCATTCTATGCAAACTAGATTAAAATCTGGTATTGTGAAGAAGAAAGTTTTTTCAGCCACGGTTGGTGATGTTCTTCCTCTGACAGAACCTACTACTTATTCCGCAGCTTCCAAGTGTGTGGAATGGCAGGCTGCCATGAACGAAGAAATGCAAGCCTTAGTTCAACAACAAACCTGGAAGCTTGTTCCTCTTCCTCCCAACAAGAACCTTGTCGGCTGCAAGTGGATTTATAAAATTAAAAAGAATGATGATGGTTCTGTTGCTCGGTATAAGGCTCGGTTGGTTGCCAAAGGGTTCTCCCAAGAAGCAGGAATGGACTATTATGAAACCTTTAGTCCTGTGGTCAAACCTACCACTGTGAGGTTAATGTTGTCCTTGGCTGCTACAAATGGTTGGAAAATGAAACAGTTGGATGTTAAAAATGCCTTTCTTCATGGCTTTCTTGATGAAGAGGTGTACATGTCTCAACCACAAGGTTTCCTGGATCCAATACATCCTGAGTATGTGTGTAAGTTGGAAAGGTCCCTCTATGGCCTTAAACAGGCTCCTCGAGCATGGCATGACAGATTTTCCAAGTTCTTGCATTCAATTGGTTTCAAGTCTTCATATGCCGATTATTCCCTTTTTGTTCAAAAGGTTAGCAGTGAGGTAGTCATACTTCTCCTTTATGTTGATGACATCATCCTCACAGGAAGCAATGAGCCATTGGTACAATATATCATACATCAACTTACCACGGAGTTTGATATCAAGGATTTAGGTCTTCTGCATTTTTTTCTTGGTCTGCAGGTTGAGTATCAGTCTCAAGGGTTGTTGATTCATCAAACCAAGTACATCAAGGATCTCTTACAGAAAGCTAACATGGTTGATTGTAAGCCTTGTCTTACTCCTTGTCATCCCAATCAAAAGTTGTTGAACCATGGCAGTCATCTGTTTTCGGATCCAACCTATTATCGTAGTCTTGTTGGTGCCTTGCAGTACTTAACCTTCACTCGGCCTGATATAGCATTCTCTGTTAATCAGGTTTGTCAATTTATGCATTCTCCTCTTGACCACCATTTTGCAGCCGTCAAGAGAATTTTGAGGTATCTTAAAGGATCCATGCACTTCGGTTTGTGTTTTCGTTCTGGTCCTATATCTTTACGAGCCTACACCGATGCGGATTGGGCTGGTGATCCCAATGACAGGCGATCCACTACTGGATTTGTTATTTTTCTGGGTTCTAATCCTGTTTCCTGGAGCTCTAAAAAGCAGCATACGGTTAGTCGATCTTCCACTGAGGCTGAATACAGGGTTATGGCCACTACCATATCTGAGGTTGTGTGGATTCAACAACTCCTCAAGGATTTACAGGTTTCTTGTCATGATCCACCGTTGTTGTACTGTGATAATATTTCAGCAATGGCTATTGCCACTAATCCTATCCTGCATTCTAAGGCGAAACATATAGAAATTGACTGTCACTTTGTTCGGGAACGGGTTCAACAAGGTTCTATTGTGTTACAGTTTGTGGCCTCTACTGATCAATATGCCGACATCCTGACTAAAGGCTTATGTTCTTCTCCATTTCACTCTTTTTGTTCCAATCTCATGCTTGGCTGCTCCAATCATGGGATTGAGGGGGGATGATAGGTTGATAAATGTGTTGACGTGTCAGGTTGTGATTGGATGTTGTATAGAAGTAGTTAGAAGGGTTGATTCTGTTGTAAGCTATAAATATCATTGTGTAGTGTAATTATGATTTAAGAAATGAAAAGGATATTCAGTTTCACTCTCTCTCTAGTTTGTTAATTTTCTCACTCTACAATTACTTTCTGGAAATCTTTAGTGTTTACACAGGTTTGACGAACTCTGTCAAATGCAATCTTGTAACATCTTATTTTGCAAGATTTTTAAAGTTTGTAACAAATAACATCAATACTAGTTAAAATTTCATTTTACACATGGCCTCCACACAAAAGTTAAACCAAATAGCAAGGAGACTTTAAACCATGCGAAGTTGAAATTAAAATATTAAACAATATCATTCATTCTCCACATGAAAATTATTAACAAACTCAAGTATAGTCATCACAAAACTTATATATAGCTTATATAATATGCAGTGAGATTGGTACTATATGCATTAGCGAATACGAACTAGAATCATGTTGAGTTTGGGTTGACATGGGCAAACAAGGTACTGCCTGAACACAACCCAATAAAAGATCAAATTAGGTTTGGGTGGGTTCTTAGTTCATCTAACTCACCTGGTTGGGTTTAAAGTCGGTTGGGAATAGGCGGATTCAAGTTGGCCAGTTCATTCTAACTCAGCCTATTGGGTTTGAAATCAGTTAGACATGGAGAGATTCAAGTTGGCCCAACCCAAGTTGTACCCTTAACAAAAATTATAAATGATGAGAGGGATAAGGGGGAGATTGAGGCTTTGGTTTTTTCTCTTGAGGCTAGGTAGGTTTTTGTTGTACACATTATATAGGTTTGTTTTAATACACAAAAAAAAGAAGGTAAATTACATTCTACCCTCTCAGGTTTCGGTGCAATTGCAACCTTATCCAGCATCTTTAAAACATTTCAATTTCATACATTTACTATTATTTTATTTCAATTTCATACAATCATTACAAAGTCTCTTAAATTAACCATTAAGTGATAATATGGCAAATATGAGGTCCTCATTTGTGTTGATGTGACTGCCACAATTGTGCCACATGGCTAAACACTTAATAAAAAATTTAGAATATTACAATAATTAATTAAAGAAAAAAAAACCAAAAATCCCTTTCGTCTTCCCCACCTGAGCCCACCGCATTCTCCCATCCCCCATCCCCCATCCCCATTAATTATGCACCTCCATCTAACCCAAAATTCCAAATTCCTCACTAGGGTTCTTGTGGACGCCCTTGTCGACAAGAACCAGGACCCCGACGAGACTCGGACGAATGAATGTGCACTGGTCAAACGAACCGGAACCCTGACAAAAGCATTGCTATGCACAAAACTCTTGGCTACCTTCAAGAATTTGATGGAGGTGGAGCGCAGAAGTCTCGCACCGACATCACGGTAAAACCTCGATGTCGCCGTTGCGTGATTTAGACCCACCAGCCCGACTCACAACTCAAATAACTCAAATTTGAACCCAGTTCCACCTAGATCTAAACCCGCTGCTAACCCATGCATGACTTGAAGAAAGTCTTCATTGTGTGAGTAATTTGTTGCAAATTTTGGGTTTGAGGAGTTCATAATTAATGGGGGGATGGGGTGGGTATGGGGTTTTGGGTTTGAGGAGTTCATAATTAATGGGGGGGATTATTTAATATTCTAAATTTTTTATTAAGTGTTTAGCCATGTGATACAAATGTGGCAACCAATCAGCACAAATGAGGATCCTATATTTGTCATGTCATCACTTAACGGTTAATTTAACAGACTTTGTAATGGTTGTATGAAATTGAAATAAAATAATAGTAAATGTATGAAATTGAAATGTTTTAAAGATATTGTATGAGGTTGCAATTGTACCGAAACCTGAGGGGGTAAAATGTAATTTACCTAAAAAGATCATAAAGATTTCATTTCAATTGGAATTTGGTTATTCACTGATGAGTTGATTTTATATTATATATTTTACCCTAATCTTAATATATTTTGGTTAATATATTGGAAGAATTTTGATACTTTGAATTGTATTTTCAATATAGGACTTTCGATTTCCTCTGGAGCAAAACATGACCAAATGGACGAATTTTGGAGTAATTCCAGTTGGAGGACGTTCGTGAGTCACTTAGCTTGATCGTATCAAAATTTGGGATTTTTCCACCAAGCGGTTATTTTCTGGCGATGAAATAAAGAAGCAGTGTGCGGTGCTGGAAAGTGACGTTTTTGGGCTTAAATTGCGTTTTTGGAGCCCAAGATAACCTCGGATGGATTCGTGGCCTTCTGGAAAAGTGTTCAGAATATTCCAAACATTAAATCCAGCTATATTGGGCCAGTTTTGGAGCAGCTTATGGGCCAAAACGTGGCTGTTCAGATTTTGGACGAATTTTTATCATTTAATTTAGGGTTATGTTTTCTAGGGTTTTGGTGGTGGCTTGGCAAATATATTGCTTGGCCGTCTACAGTTTTAGACGACGCTTTCTTTTATGCAATTTTGGAGACAGAGAGAATTGCTAGGGTTTTGGAGATTTTCTACTTGAAGGTGTTTTCAATCCTTTTCTGAATAATATTTTCTATGATTTCAATTATGAATATGCGGAACTAATTTCTATTGCTAGGGCGAAGCCTTGAGCCTTAGCATGAATATGTGATTTTTATTTAATTGCTTATGATTGATTGCATGCGTACTTTGAATTGTTAATCACCGGGATAAAAACTATCTAATTGTTTTAATGCCTGATCACCATTAGAATTTTTAGAAAAGTAATTTGATGCAATTTTGGTCGGAAGGTTCCCTGAAATTGACACTGGCTTCTTGTGATTAATAATTGTAATCTCTTAGGATGAATATCACGTTTTAAGGATTGCATGGTTTTTCAAAAGATTTTCATAAAGCATAATGAGTCTTTCATGTTTAGATTTGATCCGAACGTCCGGACGGATTGCATGTTAGATATACGTTCTATATTGGAGGTTCCAAGTAGAATATGAATTAGGAAAATCTAACCTTCAAATTGGCATGTATAGATCATAAGTAGTGGGTAAAAATTCATAGGATTGCTAGGTGATGGTGGAACCCTAGTGCTTGC
>VIEB01001425.1:36117-74916 GCA_006547085.1 Malus baccata
TTTTTAGTCTTAAGTTTATTTTTAATTTTTGTTTTAAGTAAAGTCAGTTATTATTGTGAATAAAGTAATAATTGTCTCACCCGAGGTTCTGCCTAGTAACCGGGCCAGTCCTGCCTAATCAGCAGTGATTCTCGCGTCAAACGGTAGAGTTTTGGCATGAGGCAGGGTGGTTAGTTGGTTTCGTAGCCTTTTCAGCTCGGGTTAATAAGTCCTTAGGGGTGTTTTACACCTAGTGCCCTAAAGCCCTAGTGGTTTGGGAGTCATTGACCTAAAGCTCGCTACATGGGTTGGATTGAAAGCTTAAGTGAACCGACATTGCACGACCACTACTGTTACTGAAAAAAAAAAACAACAAAAAAAAAAAGAAAAAAAAATTGAAAAAAAAAAAAAAAAGAAAAAGAAAGAGAGTTATATTTAAAGTTACTATGTATGAAATAAATAAGGACGAGAGGTAAGAGTTTTAGTCGAGTCTCCTTAATTATGTTGGTTCACTTTACACCAAAGGAAGTTTGTGAATTATTGTCTAATTGATTCTAAATGGCTTAGACTTTGTGGTGAGATTGGTTGGAACTTTTGAAAAAATGTTCTAGTTTTTAAAATTTGCTATGGATTGCAACTTTGAAGGTGAAAATTTTTGTCAGTTAAATTTAGCTAGTTGTCTAGTTTGTTAAGTTTTTATTTTTGTTTGAGTCTTGTTTTGCTTGAGGACAAGCAAAAAGCTAAGTTTGGGGGTATTTGATGAGTAGATTTTATATTATATATTTTACCCTAATCTTAGTATATTTTGGTTAATATATTGGAAGAATTTTGATACTTTGAATTGTATTTTCAATATAGGACTTTCAATTTCCTCTGGAGCAAAACAGGACCAAATGGACGAATTTTGGAGTAATTCCAGTTGGAGGACGTTCGTGAGTCACTTAGCTTGATCGTATCAAAATTTGGGATTTTTCCACCAAGCGGTGATTTTCTGGCGATGAAATAAATTTATTATTTAATTTAGGGTTATGTTTTCTAGGGTTTTGGGTGGTGGCTTGGCAAATATATTGCTGAGCCGTCTACAGTTTTAGACTACGCTTTCTTTTATGCAATTTTGGAGACAGAGAGAATTGTTAGGGTTTTGAAGACTTTTTACTTGAAGGTGCTTTCAATCCTTTTCTTGAATATATTTTCTATGATTTCAATTATGAGTATGCGGAACTAATTTCTATTGCTAGGGCGAAGCCTTGAGCCTTAGCATGAATATGTGATTTTTATTTAATTGCTTATGATTGATTGCATGCGTACTTTGAATTGTTAATCACCGGGATAAAAACTATCTAATTGTTTTAATGCCTGATCACCATTAGGATTTTTAGAAAAGTGATTTGATGCAATTTTGGTCGGAAGGTTTCCCTGGAATTGACGCTAGCTTCTTGTGATTAATAATTGTAATTTCTCTTAGGATGAATATCACATCTTAAGGATTGCATGGTTTTTCAAAAGATTTTCATAAAGCATAATGAGTCTTTCATGTTTAGATTTGATCCGAACGTCCGGACGGGTTGCATGTTAGATATACGTTCTATGTTGGAGGTTCCAAGTAGAATATGAATTAGGAAAATCTAACCTTCAAAGTGGCATGTGTAGATCGTAAGTAATGGGTAAAAATTCATAGGATTGCTAGGTGATGGTGGAACCCTAGTGCCTTCTTAATTTGATTTTCTCATAACTGTTTTCTTCTCTCTAGCTTTAATATTGCAGATTATCTATTTTAATTCATTAAATTCGTTTTTACTTTAAGTAGGTTATAAAATCAATCATCTAAATTTCTACTTTACAATTATTAATTGGAATCTGGTTTGTTTCGAATTATTTAATAATCCCAGTGGAGAATGACCTTGCGAGATCCGTTTATACTACAATAACCTTGTGATTCTTGCAAGTAAAATAGGAGGTTTTTATCACATTCACATGAGTAGTAAAAATCCTATCATTCACCATGTACGAGGATCCCCGCTAAGCATCCATGGCTGAATAGTTAAAACGCCCAACTCATAATTGGTGAATACGTAACCTACATTCCACGAAATTGTGCACCACAAATAGGAGCTAATAAAAAGACATGTGATCCCATAGAAAGACATCAATCACTATACCTTGTGGAAAAAAAAATTTAAAAAAAACTATATGTGGAATTGTAAGACAAAATGTGGAATATTTTTCTATAAAAAATGTGATCTTATTAGCACTTCAAGAAAGTTATTATGCACTCTAATAAGTGTATTTTTTTAATTAAAATATTTAAAGTACAAAATTACTTTTTTAAAGTGCTAATAAAAATTATTAAATTTCTTTTTTAAAAAGCTATTAAATATGTTTTTAATTATTGTAATTAACTTTTTCTTTATATAGAAAATTTGTAATTAACTTTTTCTTTGGTGGAAGGAATGTGGGGAAATAGCGGTTTGACTGATCATTGATGGGGATAGGGCATTAACAACTGGCAAAATTGGCTTTTAAAGTTGGACCAAAAATTAAATAAAATTGAAAAAAAAAGGGCAATTTCTACTTTTCTACGCTCAAATTTTACCAAAATTGCACTTTACTACACTTAATTGTTTTCTTCTCACTTTCACACTTAAAGTTTGATTTTCTACCAATTTGATACTTCTATTTCCCTAGTCATTAACTTTTCTGTTAACTAATGAAGATGACGTGGCAGGACCCCAGCCCATTAATCCTCACTTTACTTCTCTCAAGTATCATGAAATTCGCACTTTGCTACCCTTAGTTATTTTTTTTTATCTCACTTTCATACCTAAAGTTACGTTTTGCTCTCAGATTCATATTTTTGTTAGTATGGTCATGCGGAGCTGTATTAAAGTGTGACGTGGTGCTTGACTGAACGATATTTGTACAAAAACGTGGCATTGTGGCCCCACATGGACATATGAAACAATTAAAAAATTTGCAAGAATTGGGTTTTTGTCCACGTGGCAACATATGCAACTCTCAAGTTTTTGAGAAAATTTAATTTGGCAAGAACTTATTTTAAAATCTTCGCTTGAAACATCTTGTATACCTTGCGGAGCTCACAGTACTACAATTCTGTACAGTCATCGTCCAGTCAAAGCGAGACGTTGCGCTTGGTCTACAACGCCACATTTTTGCACAGTCATCATCTATTCAATCGCCACGTCATGCTTTCCCTTGACGCCCATGCTAACGAAAATATAAATATGTGAGCAAAACGTAACTTTAAGTATGTTTGTACCATACATGACCAATCCCGAAACTACCGAGTACCGGTCAACGTTATACCGTCAAGGACCCAGAAGAGTTTCCCTCCAACCAAGAGGCTAATCACAACACGACACGTGTCGACATCAAAAGCCAATCATAATGTGACACGTGTCAACATCGGAAACCAATCACAACACGACACGTGTCAATATCAGGACAAAGCTGGAAACTTTCTTCTATAAAAGGAGATCATTCTCCCACAATATTTCCTAATGTCATTTGTACTAAATCATTCACTAGCACTCACTAAATGAGAGATTGAACATTTGTACTTGTGTAAACCTTTCACAATTAATAAGAACTCCTTTACTCCGTGGACATAACCAATCTGGGTGAACCACGTACATTTTGTGTTTGCTTCCCTATCTCTATCCATTTACATACTTATCCACACTAGTGACCGGAGCAATCTAGCAATGGTGACAAACTTGACACTTTCTATTGTACCAAAGTCCTCACTGATTTTGTGCATCAACATTTGGCGCCGTCTGTGGGAACGACACTTATTCCCACTCTCTTCAGCTTTATTAAGCTGGTTTTCACCATTCGTACACTTTCTTTTTACTAGGCATCCCTTTCCAACATGGGGAGCGAAGGAAGCCACAACACACAAAATGACACCCATCTTGCACCTGATGCGAAGCAACGAAAGAATGAACAAAAGAAGTTTGCTCTTCAGGTTAAAATCGATGAGCTGGAGGCTCAGAACAACAAGATAGCGATGAAGAATGAGATCATCTAAGAGCAGTATGAAAAGGTCTTCGAGATGCTCCACGAGGCTAAATATACTAAAACACACGAGCTCATCACCTATATGGAAGTCAACCATCAACTGGGTGCCCCCCAACAAGGAGGGTCATTTGCCCTCGACATGGGTATTCCTGTTAAGGAGCGAGCTACTCATTGAAATGGCGACCAACATGAAACTTCTCTCAACTCAGTTGCTTTGACCCGAAACAGAAGGAGTGGAGGAATGCACCTTCTTACAGAAGAAGTGGAAGGATCGAAAACAATTTTTCGCGAGTGTTGAGACTTCATAAAGCAACGTCGAGACAATCTCATCCATGTAAGCTCGAAGATCAATAACCCAAGGGTCTCTGAAAGACTCGGTCCCCTCCCATGTCCCAGGCCGGCTACCAATTTGGGAAAGGGGCAACAAGTCCTAGAGAAACACGAAGGTATAGGGGACTCAAAGATGTTCCGACAGACATACCTTGGAAGTCAGTATGGCGAGTCCAGGGAAAAATCACATGCTTTTGATCAAACCTTCCTACTTCCAAGAGGAGATGAACATTTACGGAAAAAAAACTCCAGTGGTACATGACTCCCCTCAGGACCTTCTTGTTCTCCAGCTCCTTAAGGAAGTAAACAAGTTAAAGGCCGAACGACAAGCTGAGATACTTGATTGGAACCAACCTAGGCTTGGCCCTCTTACAAGGAGGATCTTCGACGCCCCTCTCCAAGCAAAGACAAAGCAGAAGCTTGGCTTGCAACTCTATACTGGAAATGAGGACCCGATTGAACACATTAACCTCTTTGAGTCCACCATGGCATACCAGATGCACACCGACGAAGAGCGATGTCTTCTCTTCCCCTCCATCATCTCTGGTGGAGCTCTAAACTGGTATTGCCGTCTTCTACCTGCGACGGTAGACTCATTTGAGGAATTGAGGAAACTGTTTGTTTCTCAATACATTTTCCAGACCGATCGCTTGCACTCTGCGGATGACTTGTACACTATTCGCCAGAAGCTAGACGAGTCATTACGTATGAATACTGGCCGTTTCAGCCATAAGTATTCCCGTTATGCCGAGGCAGACGACAAGACTGCCCTCAAAGCCTACACGGCAGGCCTACGTGACTATTTCTTTAAGTACATGATCAATGCCAACACTTGGAAGTCTTACTCTGAGGTGATGGCGCATGCTTATAACCATGCATCTGCCGAGGCAATGACATACCAAAAGAAACCCTCAATAACCATCCCCTTCAGTAAGTGGGAAATAGAAGCCAGACCCATCCAAATGAGAAGACCTCAACCTTCCAAACGGCAGCGGTGCCTCCCCTACCTTACTTAATACTTTGCCAAGTCAACAGACATATCAATGTCAAGGCAAAAGGAAAGATTTCCATCCTCACCAGTCTCATTTTAGTAAAAAGACTAAGGGACACTACCGCGATAACCAAGGGTATCACCGTGATAATCCCCGACCCCAGACAGTACAGTGGGTCAAACACGTGCCAAGACAAGCCATACCCCGAGGTATAAGGCATACACACCTTTGAACACCACATGCGTGGCCATTTACCGTAGCATAGCACACCTGATACCGAAGTTAAAGCCAAGGCACCCGGATTGCAAGCCCACGAAGAACACGGGCACGTTTTGCTACTACCACGAGCATAATGACCATGATGATGAGAAGTGTATCACCATTCATGATCATATTGAAGCTTTGGCACGTGAAGGAAAAATTGATCAATTCCTCTTTCACCCTCCAAGGGGTAACCGCAACCAACGCCAGGTGAATGTGATATATTCCATAAGTGGTGGCACACCCATATCTAAATCTTCCAACAAGGCCATGAAAAATAGTGAACAAGCTTTAAGGTCTGGCTACCAAGTGTTTCACGTGGAAGACATCAGAGGAGGCTAGTATCAAAAGCCTAACTAAGATCCAATATGTTTCTACCCTGAGGAAGAAAAAGGTATCATCTACCCTCACAACGACCCACTCATCATGGAAGCTCACATAGCCAACTTTGAAGTACGACGAATCCTAGTAGACACGGGAGCTTCGGTCAATATCATGTTTACTGAAGCTTTCAGAGCACTTAATGTAGCTGAACACTTGCTCGATCCCTCGATTTCTCCTCTGATAAGCTTCTCCGGTGATATCGTGCAACCTTTGGGGAGCATACACTTACCTTTCACCATTGGTACATGCCCTTACACAGCTACCATTACCATTAACTTCCTGGTGGTTGATTGCCCAACGACATACAATGTCATATTCGGACGCACATGCATCAATGATCTCAAGGCTATGGTATCCACACATATGTTGTTGATGAAATTTCCAACCCCCTATGGAAATGGTTACATCAGAGGAGATCAACTTAGTGCACGATCATGTTACAACACTTTAGTCAAGCAACAGCACATGCTTGTACCCAAGGAAACCCTTTCTATACATGACCAAGTCATAAAGATCAACCAAGAAGAAGCCGACTTGGATCTTCATGGTGGCAATAGTCAACCCAACGATCCTCGAGATGACTCTTTCACCCAGCAAGCACAACCCGCTAAATAGTTGGAGAATGTCTCTATCTCAAAAGATTATCCGGATCGCATGGTGAAGATTGTCACCACCAATTCGGTTGGCATTGATCTCTTTTTTGCAAGAGAACACTAAGGTCTTCGCCTGGTCATACGAGGACATGACAGGTATCTCTCCCAATATCATCTGTCATCACTTAAGTATTGACCCCAAGACCAACCTAGTGAGACAGAAGCGAAGATCTTATGACGCTGAACGGTACGAGGCAATGAAGGCAGAAGTTGAAAAACTTAAAGGTATAGGCTTCGTCCGCGAAGTCAATTATCCAACGTAAGTAGCAAATGTTGTCCTTGTTAAGAAGAATCTGACCAAGGAAAGTCTCCTGCTCCAAAAGGTCTTGTGGAGAATGTGTGTCGATTACACGACCTAAACAAATGATGCCCGAATGATAGCTTTCCTCTTCCTCTCATAGACGGACTTATAGACTCTACGGCAGGGTGTGAACTCATAAGTTTCATGGATGCTTACTTAGGATACAACCAAATCCTCATGAACCCTCCGGACCAAGAACACACAGCCTTCACTACTGACAGGAGACTATATTGCTATAAAGCCATGCCATTCGGCCTAAAGAATGCAGGAGCGACTTATCAGAGACTGGTCAATTCAATGTTCGTCAAACAGATTGGGAAGAGCATGGAAGTTTACGTTAATGATATGCTAGTTAAGAGTAAACATGTTGACCAACACATCACCAACCTATCTGAAACTTTCACCATTCTGAAGAGGTATCGAATGAGGTTAAACCCCAACAAATGTGCCTTCGGTGTAAGCTCTGGCAAATTCTTAGGCTTCATGATAAGCCAACGAGGCATTGAGGCTAATCCTGAGAAGATCAAAGTAATCCTCGACATGAAGGAACCGGTAACTTCAAAAGACATCCAGAGCCTTACTGGCAAGGTGGCAGCCTTAACTAGGTTCATCTCTAAGGCCACAGACAGATGTGCTCATTTCTTCAAAACACTTAAGGGAAGTAAGAAGTACATTACATGGACTGATAAATGTGCCGATGCATTCAAGAACCTCAAAGACTACATGAGTAAAACCCTTTCTGCTCTCCAAACCTAAGGTTGGTGACATTCTCATTATCTATCTGTCAGTATCGGCTTCAGCAGTTAGTTCCGTTCTCATTCGAAATGATGGTAATGTCGAACGGCCTGTCTACTACACTAGCAAGGCCTTACAAGATGCGGAGACACGATACTCCAACATTGAGAAATTAGCTCTAGCATTAGTCATGTCTGCTCGAAAACTTCGCCCTTACTTCCAAGCACACTTCATTATCGTGCTTACTAATCATCCTCTTCGACAGATACTCCAAAGTCCTGACACTTCTGGGCGAATGATCAAATGGGCAATAGCATTGGGTGAGTTTGACATCTCCAACCAACCAAAGCCAGCTGAGAAGGGCCAAGTAGTGGCAGAGTTCATCACCGACTTCACATATCATGTTAACATTGTTTCTATGCCTAAAGAAGTGGTTTCATTACCCCCGGAAGCTCAGAAAATAGAACCAACAGCCCAAACATGGAGTCTATATGTTGATGGCTCGTTCAACCAACAACATTGTGGAGCAGGACTAGTCCTTACGACCCTTGACAAAATGGCGATGGAGTATGCTCTTCGTTTCAAATTCAAAGCGTCGAACAATGAGGCCGAATATGAAGCCCTCCTAGCAGGCTTACGTTTGGCCAAACATCTTGGGGTTAAACGAACTGATATCTTCAGTGACTCCCAATTGGTGGTTAACCAGGTCACTAACAACTTTGACTCTAAAGATAACTCCAAGGCAGCATATATGGCACAAACACAATTGTTGCTCAAGCACTTCCACTACCAGATCACCCAAATTCCTCGATCAGCAAATAGTAATGCAGATGCTTTGGCTCGCCTCGCCTCAACGGTGGAAGACAAGATTGGGAGAAAAATTCAGGTCGAATTGTTGGCAGCACCAAGCACCATGGTTGCAGAAGTGTGCAACTTACAACAGGGGGATAGTTGGATTACCCCGATTTATAGATTCCTTGCTCATGGCACCTTTCCAAATGACAAAGTCCAAGCTAAGCAGATTCGATACAAGGCTACCCGTTACTTGATCATTAATGACCAACTCTATAAGCGAGGTTTTAACCTACTATACCTAAGATGCCTTACGCCCGCAAAGGCGAAAATTGTCCTTCGGGAAATACATGAAGGAGTCTGCAGAGAACATGCTGGATCTCGATCCCTAGCACACAAGGCTTTTCACCAAGGATATTACTGGCCAACACTCTACCAAGATGCCATCAGAATATCACGCTCATGTGACAAGTGTCAACGTTACGCAACTATTCTTCACTCCCCTCCCGAGCCGCTCACTCCTATGATCAGCCCTTGGCCCTTCGCCAAATGGGAACTTGATTTTATCGGCTCAATGCCTGTAGGGAAGGGTAAGGTCCGTTATGCAATCGTTGCAGTTAACTACTTCACAAAATGGGCCAAAGTAGAACCCTTGGCAACCATTACTGAGGCAAAAAAGAAGACATCTTATGGAAGAACATCCTTTGCAGATTCGGCATTCCAAATGCAATAGTCACTGACAACGGGGACCAGTTCGACAATAATAAGTTCAGGGTGTTATGCTCTAAGTTCTACATCAACTTATGTTTTGCCTCCCTAGCTTATCCCCAGTCCAATGGACAAGTTGAAGCCATCAACAAAATAATCAAGCGAACTTTGAAAACCAGCTTGGACAAAGATAAAGGTTGTTGGCCAGAATTTGTACCCAAAGTTCTTTGGTCATACCGCACTTCGTATTGGACATCAACAGGAGAAACCTCATTCTCACTTGCCTTTGGTACAGAGGCAGTTGTCCCAGTTGAGCTTGAGCAAACAACGTTCCGAGTCCAAAACTACGTGCAAAGCGAAAATGACAAACAACTTACCCTCAACTTAGATCTAGTCGAGGAACACATAAACCAGGCTCACTTAAGGAATGTCACCTACAAGCAGCGCATCTCTAACTATTATGACTCAAGGGTCAAACCTTTTTCTTTTAAAATGGGGTACTGGGTATTGAAGAAAAGATTACTCTACGATAGAGTCTCGAGTGAAAGAACACTTAGTCCAAACTGGGATGAACCGTTTGAAGTTATTGGCATCAGTCGCCCTGGCTCCTACAAGCTTAGAAGCTCCAATGGCAAGACCCTTGGCCATCCATGGAACGCTGATCACTTGAAGTACTATTACAAGTAAACTCATATTGTACAAGTGTTAAGCTTCAGTCGTTCAACATCCTATGTAACAAAGACTATTTGGTATGAATTCAATAAAGATGTGATTTAGACAACTCGGTCCTAATCCTTTTACATTCCTAGCAATGAAACACTTGGGTTCAAAGCTTCAACATGAATGCTTCCAACATGAAACAAAGTCTAAGTATATGTCAACAAGACTATACAAATAAACGAACAATTTCACAGCATATTCGTTCAATCGTACATTCCAACATATTCATACATAAGCCAACTGTGCTTCGAAAGGGTTCAACATACTTTGTGTCGTTCGACACTTGCAACAATGTGCCTCGACACCTTGCCCTTATTCTCACCAACCAAGTGATGAGATGTGAAGAAGAAACTCATCTTCATGCCACCAACCAGGTGATGAAATGTACAACCCATACTCTCCTTTATGCTACCAACTAGGTGATGAAATGTACAACCTATACTCTAATATCATTTGGCAACTTGCCACTCATGCCACCAACCAGGTGAAGAAGGAACTCATCTTCATGCCACCAACCAAGTGATGAAATGTACAATATGTACTCTCCTTCATGCCACAAACCAGATGATGAAATGTACAACTCATACTCTAATATCATTTGACAACTTGCCATTCATGCCACCAACCAGGTGAAGAAGGAACTCATCTTCGTGCCACCAACCAGGTGATGAAATATGATGAAAGGTGATGAAGGAACTCACCTTCGTACCACCAACCAAGTAATGAAAGCAACTCAACATTCATTCCACCTACCAGAATACTGGTAGTACAACTTGTACATGCGAACTCCTAGCATTCACAAATAATCAAAAACTCTCAAGCTTGACAACTCAACTAGGGGAGCACTTATACCCAACAAGAGTTATAGTCACCAACAAAGTCTTATTGCAAGCCAACAACAACTTTAATGCATGGCATACGAAGATCAAGCTATTTAGCCATCTTGCATCTGCTTTAGACATTTCTCCTCTGTAACAATGCAAACACTACAACTCGTAGAAAGCTTCACACACTCTTGATCAAGACAGTGTGAAGCAAAACCAATTTGTGGTGCCAACAAGAGCTTCATCAATGAAGGGCAACCATAATTCTCAAAAGCTTCACACACTTTTAATCAAGATAGTGTGAAGCAAAATCAATTTATGGTGCCAACAAGAACTTCATCAATGGAGGGCAACCACAATTCTCAAAAGCTTCACACACTCTTGATCAAGACAATGTGAAGCAAAACCAATTTATGGTGCCAACAAAAACTTCATCAACGAATGGCAACCACAATTCTCAAAAGCTTCACACACTCTTGATCAAGACAATGTAAAACAAAACCAATTTATGGTGCCAACAAGAGCTTCATCAAAGGAGTTCAACTACAATTCTCAAAAGCTTCACATTATCTTAATCAAGATAGTGTGAAGCAAAATCAATTCATGGTACCCAACAAAACTTCAACCTCAAAGCTTCACCTACAAAGCTTCAACACCAAAGCTTAAAATATATATATATATATATATATATATATTTCAAAAATTCGAAAATTCGAAAATTTGAAAAGAAAAAAAATTGCCTAGGCTTCCTCTTCTTTGGGCCTAACAACTTTCATAACAAATATATATGAATGAGGAGTTTTGGGTTACCACTTAGAAAGGAAATGCCTCATTCGTCAACTCCCTCGACAGAAGACTTAGGGTACTCCTACCATATGCTACTGCACCTTGATACTCGGAAGTCTCACGACCACTCAGTGACTTGGATTTTTCAAGTCTCCAACCGAGAAGTTTTCCTCACTCGAGAAATTAAGGGAACACTACCTCAACATACATACTTCACTCACAAAGCTTCAACATACAAGCTTCAACAAAAGAAAAAATTCAAAGAACTTAGTGAAGAAGGTTTTGGTGTATTTAACACAATACGTTGAAATGAAGCAAAGCTTATTTATTGATATCTCCGATAAGTTATAAATATGTACATATACATGAATCAAAATAAACAAATAAGAGGGAACCTTCACAAAAGTTGCTCAGGAGAAGTCTCAGCAGCCGGCAGAGCCCTAGAAAGAGAAGGTACCGAAGGGTGATCATTTGGAGCCTCAGTACTGGACAGAACCCCAGAAGGATGAAGCATCGGAGGTTGATCATTTGGAGCTTCATTACGCGGTACAGCCCTAGAAGACGAAGGCAATAAATGCATTTGGAACAAACCCACAACCCTCTGATGATCAAGTAAAATCTGACCATCAGATTCCTGCATCTGGTCAAGCTTCATCTTCATATTTGTAGCATAGTCATGTGCGAGCCTGTGCAACTGTTTATTCTCATGCTTAAGCCCTCTAATCTCTTGTTTGAGACTTATCACTTCAGCCCCTAATGATTCAACTTGACGGGTTCGAGCAAATAGGCGTTGGGCCATATTAGACACAGAACCTGCTCACTGAACACTGAGAGCTAGAGAATCCTTAACAACCAACTCATCAGACCTTTTGGAAAGTAGTATGTTATCTTTGGGAGTGAGAAGGTTTCTAGCCACCACCACAGAGGTTATATCATTCTTCATCACAAAGTCCCCAACGGTAAGAGGACCAGTAGGGAATAAGAAGGATGGGTGTCATATGTTGTCTTGAGGAGGCATGGCTGCCTCTTCACCAAAGTTCAAGTCAAAACGACGGTTGGATGAGCCAGACATTTTCAGAAATGATGAAGGAGAAATAAGGTCCAATAAATCTCTGAAGTACGAAAATAAAGAGAAAATTCCTACAAGCAATAACTATCTGAAAGTACTTATTGCACATAATTGGTGCCCCTATAAAAGAATGGTAGCATGGTCGTTTGTTCAAAAATCGAGGAGGCACCACTCTCCGGATTTCGAGAAGCAGATTTTCCTGAGTAAAATATGTCGACAATCCCCACACATAACATCAGCTCCTCGGGTACCACAGATAATTTTGCCAAAGATCTCTGACAAAGTTTAGACATATAAATTTTAAAGGTCCAGTTACCCTACTATTACCCACAAGGGTAAAGGAACAACACCACTACTTGATAACTGGAAAGTCCCTATGTGTGTCAACCTCCGTGCTCCGTGGCAAGGCAGATTGGCAAAAATACCCAACCTTTACTCACATCGAGAAAACACTCCCAACAGGATTGCTTTCTCAAAAATCGAAGAGGCACCGCTCCCCGAATCTCGAGAGCCAGACTCTCACCAGGATTGCTTTCTCAAAAATCAAAGAGGCACCGCTATCCGAATCTCGAGAGCCAGACTCTCACAGGATTACTTACTCAAAAATCAAAGAGGCACCGCTCCCCAAATCTCGAGAGCTAGACTCTCACTAGGATTGCTTTCTCAAAAATCGAAGAGGCACCGCTATCCGAATCTCGAGAGTCAGACTCCCACCATGATTGATTTCTCAAAAATCGAAAAAGCATCGCTCTTCGAATCTCGAAAGCCAAACTTCCACCATGATTGCTTTCTAAAAAATCGAAGAGGCATCGTTATCCGAATCTTGAGAGCCAGACTCCCACCAGGATTGCTTTCTCAAAAATCGAAGAGGCACCGCTCTCTAAAAGTTGCTAGCCAGATCCCCAATAGGATTGCTCAACGCTTTCCGAATCTCGAAAGCTAGATCCCCAACAAGATTAGATTGCTTGTTCGAAAACTGAAGAGGCATCACTCTCCGAACTTCGAGAGCCAGATTTCCTTGAATAAAATTTGTCTGCAATCTTCACACGCAACATCAGCTTTCCAGATACCACAGACCACTTTTTCAAAGTGCTCTAACAAAGTTAAAACACGTGAAGCTTGCAGCTCCCACTACATTGCTATGACCAAGAAGGGTAAAGGAATAACATTACTACTTGCTGTTGGGATAATTCATATATATGTCGACTTTCATCCTCCACAACTAGGCAGACCTGCAAATAAAAAAAATGGTTAACTTTTCTTCACATCCGAGAGAGCACTCTCAGCAGAGTCTCTCGAAATACTCAGCTTCTTTTCCCCCTGATAATACCTCTGCAAACAAGCCACGCCAGAGCAAGATGATCTTATATCATCAGGGTTAAAAGTAAGAGTATCTCATATCATGTTTTTTCCCTGTCTTTTCCTTTAACTTTGTTCTTACCTGCAAGACAATGAGCAATCAGTCAGCACTTGGAATCAAGTTTTCAGTCAGGAACTGACTGCCTGGAACTCCTTGCCTTATTACTTACCTGGCATTGCTCTCGAGTACTCATCTTCAACATCTTATGCTTCCAAAAAATATACCACATCTACCTGAGGAACGGATAGGGCAAGTGAGAAAGATACAATGAAGCATGTGGAGACAAGCACAACAAAACACATGCCGATTCATCTATTACTTTGTCAACAGCAAAAGTATCATATATCATCAAGGTCGAACGCACTCTTGATTTGATTGACTTGTTTTGACCCTCAAATTCTTGAGTCGGCCTTATACTCTGGAGGAAACTAGAAAACCCTCCAGCCCAGTTCAAGAATAAGCCTGTGGAAAGTTACTTCTTCAAAAGAAAAAGTATCTCATATCATCTCTTCTCCTTTTTATTTTCTTTATCCTTCATGCTGCCTGCAAAATAGGGAGAATGAGAACAATCTGCCGGAATTCGAAATCAAACTTCTGATCTAGGACTGATTGATTGGAGCTTTGATTGCTTACCTTGTCTGTCACCTCTTTCGGCAGATCTCCTAGCTCGGCGACTTGGGGGACTCCTACTACATGGTTTGTATCGCGCTTGACCAAGCCTGAAACTACAAGTAAGCTTCAAGTGAAATTGATACATTACCTTGTGCATCTCCACCGGTTAAAGATACCACCCCTGGATTGAGGAATAGTACTTCTAGAGAAGATGTCACATCTACCTATGAAACAGATAAGGCAAGTGAAGACGATACCACACTTTAGTATTTAGAAGTTTTGTGATTACTCAGCGGCTTGGATCTTGCAAGTCCCCAACCGAGGAGTTTCCCTCACTCGAGAACTTAGGGGAGCACTGTTTGTACCATACTTGACCAATCCTGAAATTACCGAGCACCAGTCAACGTTATACCGTCAAGGACCCAGAAGAGTTTCCCTCCAACCAAGAGGCTAATCACAGCGCGACACGTATCGACATCAGAAGCCAATCATAACGCGACACGTGTCAACATCGGAAGTCAATCACAACACGACACATGTCAATGTCAGAACAAAGCTATAAACTCTCTTCTATAAAAGGAGATCATTCTCCTACAATATTTCCTAATGTCATTTGTACTAAATCATTCACTAGTACTCACTAAAGGAGAGTTTGAACCTATGTACTTGTGTAAACCCTTCACAATTAATGAGAACTCCTCTACTCCGTGGACGTAGTCAATCTGAGTGAACCACGTACATCTTGTGTTTGCTTCCCTGTCTCTATCCATTTACATACTTATCCACACTAGTGACCGGAGCAATCTAGCGAAAGTCACAAACTTGACACTTTCTGTTGTACCAAAGTCCTCATTGATTTTGTGCATCAACAAAGTATAAAAGTGAGACGAAAAATCTAAGGATAGCAAGTATGAATTTACGATACTTAGAGTAGTAACAAATTAGTGGACCAAAGATCCTGTCATGTCATCAGTTAGTAGAAAAGTTAACAGCTAGGCTAACGGAAGTATAAAAGTGGAAGAAAAATCAAATTTTAAGTATGAAAGATCTAGTGACATTCCTCTTCACTTGTAAGTAAAGTCTTATATTCGATTTTCGTCAAAGACGAATTTGAACCATATTATTATTAGCTCATTGTGAGGCTAAGTTCACCTCCTCCTCTTTAATGTAGATAATATTGTTTGTTAAAATATATATATGAAAGTGAGACGGAAAAAAAAAGCAAGTGTAGTAAAAGTGTAATTTTGGCAAAATCTAGAGATGATAAAGTGGAAATTACCCTTGAGTAGCCAAACAAAGTCTTT
This sequence comes from Malus baccata, assembly GCA_006547085.1. NCBI lineage: Eukaryota > Viridiplantae > Streptophyta > Magnoliopsida > Rosales > Rosaceae > Malus > Malus baccata. Next base: position 51,966 of record VIEB01001425.1, read on the forward strand.
GCAACTCTCACAATCTCCCTTAGAGCAATTCCACCGGAGTGGAATTTGCCCAGGACCCAGGAGAAAAACAGGCCCAGCACCCTGTCAACCAAGTCCACCCCTCAATTTGACTGGTACCCAGCCCGAGCTGGGCAAGAGCCCAGCCCAAAACAGACTGAGCAAGAAGCTGGGCAGTTTGCCTGGCGCGTGCGCTTCACGCAGGCGCTGCCGCGAGTAGCCGACAGGGCTGTCAGCCCACTTGTGCTCCGGATCCCATCAGCGACGTGGCATGCTTATATACGTTGGATTTCCAACGGCTAGTTTTTCTAGACCGTTGGATTTCCAACAGTAAAAAAAATTTAAATTTTACTTTTAAAATATACCGTCCGATCACAGATCAACGGTCCACGTTAATTAACTAATTAAAATTTATTAAAACATACAGAAAAAATATTAAAAAATACATAAAATTTTAAAAAAAAATTATTTATTTTTTCTATAAATACCTAACTCTCATCTTCCACCTTACACCACATTTCAATATTTTCTACACTTTCTATACTATCTACATTTCAATATTTTCTACACTTTAAGAGAAAAAAAATGTCTTCGTGGAAGCTTATTGAAGATGTTACGTTGTGTGAATGTTGGGTTCACACTACTTATGACCCGATTACGGGTAATGAGATGGAACCCTCTGTCTATGTCTCAGTAGAGTTTGTGGGTTTTGTAACTTCTGTTTCTTTTGAAGATAGGCGGCCATGGACAAGTCACAGCAGAAGCAGCTCTACCTCTTCTACTGCGCCGNCGTTATTTCAGCTAATTTAATGAAAACAAAAGTTGGATAATTTTCTTCTGCATCTGTTTAGTTTTCTGAAGGTAGTGGTGGTACAATTAATGTTAACAGAATAAAACCAAAAGAACCAAGCTTTTGTTCTTCTGTAACGCTTCTGCATATAAGAGTTTGGGAAAGTGGGTAACTTGAATGCTGGGTAAATTGGATGGTGAAGGGTATTGAAAATATAGAATCTTTGAAACCAGAATAAGGGGGATAGAGAAAAAATGTGTATCTGGGATGTCGTTCAGTATTTATCAGAAATTGAATGACCCGATTGAGTTATGCTTGTACAGATGGCATGTGTAATACACAAATAAATTGTGTAAGGTGAGTGGGAATACTGATTGTGATCGTATTTATCCAGGAATTTTGATGATGGATTTCCAAACATTTTTATAAACAATGCACAAGATCTTCGAGGCCAACATGTTGCCTTTCTGGCATCCTTCAGCTCCCAAGGAGTTATATTTGAGCAGCTTTCTGTAATATATGCACTGCCCCGGCTGTTTGTTGCGTCCTTCACATTAGTATTGCCTTTCTTTCCTACTGGTTCCTTTGAAAGAATGGAAGAAGAAGGGGACGTAGCAACTGCATTTACCATGGCGAGAATGTTGTCAAATATTCCCATATCCAGGGGTGGCCCAACCAGTTTAGTCATCTATGACATCCATGCTTTACAGGTTTGTTTAGTTATGCTGGTTGTTTCTTTTTCCCTTGTCCTCATGCACGAGCTTTTTAATTTTTAATATAATTAAACTGGTCACTCTTTTAAAAATTTCTGGCATAAATTCTTCTATCAAGTTACTTTGTACATGTATATTTAATAACTTGTACATATGGTTCAGTCTAATCTCCTTTTCATTAAGGTGTAATGTAGTGAGGTGGAACTGTAAATTATCGCTTGTCATTAATTTTGCGGCTGAATATTTGTGTTAATTACTTCAGTTTAACTTTTATGCAGGAAAGGTTTTATTTTGGTGATCATGTTTTGCCTTTGTTTGAGACTGGAATTCCACTGTTAAAGCAGCGTCTCCACCAGCTTTCTGACTCCGATAAGGTGAGTGTGCTGCATAATCTTCCATGCGTCTCACAACGGTGTCTTGCAGTAACTTTTTTTGGTTTCCATGCGTTGTCTAGGAATGCTGGCTACCTGGCTGTATTTTTTTTTTCCATTTTAATTGTGGTCCCCTTCCAGATAGTTGTTGCATTTCCCGATGATGGAGCATGGAAGCGATTCCACAAGCAGTTGGATCATTTTCCCATGGTTAGTCTGAGCTTTTCTCTGAAGTGAGATTATTTTCTATAATTTTATTTCAAATGTCACCTTTGTGAATCAGATGATGTTTAATTGCAGGTGGTGTGCAATAAGGTTCGTGAAGGTGACAAGAGGATAGTTCGGATAAAAGAGGGAAATCCTGCTGGTTGTCATGTAGTCATAGTCGATGACTTAGTGCAATCTGGCAGCACCCTAATTGAGTGCCAGGTAATTTTTTTCAAGGGGTGACCCCTACTCATAAACATTTTTCTTCCCTGTAGTTTACGTACTTCTGAATATGTTGCTTCCAAATTTTGACAAGTTTAAGTTCTTTCACATTGCAATTCTCAGTTACCAGAATATGGCCCCGTTTGGGATTGAGGTGATTTTAAAAAAAAGCTACTGTGAAAAAAAGCTGAGGGTCATTTTTGTGTTTGGTAAACTGAAAAAAAAAAGGCTTATTTTGGAAGCTGCTGTGAGAATAAGCTGAAAATCAAAGGAAAAGCTAAAGCTGCTATTTGCTGCTTCTAAAAAAAGAGCTGCAGTGCTCCTTTAATGAAAAGACACACTATCATCCTGCTTTTTTTTCCAAAAGCACTTTCACAAAAAAGTTTACCAAACACTCTACTGGCTTTATTTCACAGCCGCTTATTCTCACAGCACAGCCGCTTATTCTCACAGCAGCTTTTTTTCAAAGCACAGCAATACCAAACCAGCCCTATGGCTAGCTTTACTTTTTCGAGCTTGAAACTAGATTGTGTACCTTGCACATTGCTTTGTTATTTCTAAATTATTTGTGATCACATCTCGTACCTTTGTATCTGTTATTGTCATGTAAACATCAGAAACATTTCAAGCGTTTATGTAATGCTTTCGCAACTTCAAATTTGCCTTAATCATTCCCTTTGCGCCTTCTGCATTCTGGCAGAAAGTTTTGGCAGCTCATGGTGCAGCCAAGGTTAGCTCTTATGTAACCCATGGTGTATTTCCTAAACGCTCATGGGAGAGGTTCACTCACAAGGATGGTAAGCACCACTTCCATGCTGTTGTATATGCTGTCTTTGTAATTTCCGCAGTCCTCAATTCCTTATTTGCCATTTTGATTTGATTTTCAGATGGCTTGGAGAAGGCATTTGCGTACTTTTGGATCACGGATTCCTGCCCGCTTACTGTCAAAGCCATAGCTAATAAAGCTCCCTTCGAGGTGTTAAGTCTTGCAGGTTCCATTGCTGATGCTCTACAGACTTGAAGAGAGTAAAATGGTTAGATAACTTGAATAATTTATGACAGCATTGTTCTACCGGCCAAGCTCTGCGATATAAGAAGGCGAGTTTACCTTTTATTCTGCTAATGAGTCATGACACATGACCGACATTCAGTGTTTGGTATGACATTACAACTTCTCCTGTTGTAATTCAGCTTTAAAATATGTTCACAAACACACCAATTACCTCCCTCTACACGCCCTTGTTTATTTTTGGCCTTCGGATTGAAGCTAGTTAAGTTTGTCTCCCTCGTGTTGGTATGACACAATAAGCTTGTCATGTCACACGAATATGATGCATTGTTCGATTTGAATGTATTATTGTGCTCGGGCCACAAAACATGCATTTTCTGCTCCAAATGAATCGTGCTCAGAGTCAGTGCCATGTTTTGTGGCAGTTCAACCTCTTTTACACCTACTTTCACCAGCACTCTCTGTGAGAATCACACCCGGCACGGGCTTTCCGGTCAAATATTTAGTCAAGAATCCAACGATCAAGATCTCGATGCATAAAATTAACCGAGTATACCAGAATTTTCTAGCAGGCACATAAATTTGTACAAGCAAATGAGAGATATATAAACATCTGTACAGCCATGAATTTATTTAATCCGATACAAATTTTGTCGGGTACATAACAAGACCAGCACATATGAACAAGATGATTCTGTTTGACCTCCCTCTATACAAATTACACAGCTCCTGAAGCCCTAAACCCAACAAGGCATTTCGCCATATAAACACGTAAATCATATTTGCAAATGGGATTTGAAAGAGTCAGGAGATTACCCCAAAAAAAAAAAAACAGGGGAAAAACCGAAGGGAGAGATTCTGCACAAACTGGTTGAGTAACGCATGTGGCTGCAGAGCGGCTTCACAATTCAGCGATGTGCTTCACCTTATTCGACTCCTTGGTTGAATAACAATTTCCACAGCTACAAACTAACAAAATGCTCTCCGCCGCTTTCGCTTCAATAAGTTCCTCAGTAAATTCAGAGGTATCCAGCACTCGAAAGCGGACGCTAGCCATAATTTAGTTATCATACGCCCCATAGCTTGACTTCCTTCTCTACACTGTACACTTAACTATGCACAAGTTAGCAGCCCTACCCCCTGCTGCTCAGGCGAGTAAGAAATAACAATAACTGTTAACTGTTCTCTGGCTTCTCATCCAGATCCCCCTTTGGGCTGTCCAATGAGTCGCCTGAGTAAGAGCCATCTGGCTGCCGGATACATATGTTCAAATTTCTGGAAAGGTAATTTTCCTGTAGGATTGACAAACATACAGAAATCATCAGAAAACAATACACGGTATCTGAATGACTTAGCACAGGTCAACGTTAGGGGAGGAAATGGCCAGTAGCATCATAAATGCACGACGGAGACAGATAAATCAAACATATAACCTGGTCAGTAGTCTCTTGGCCCTCTGAGTGGAAGAGAATGGGCCGGCAACGTTTGTCCTCATTCATTAGGCTTGAATTCTGAAAATGAGTCACAAGCGCAGCTTTGCCCTGGATTCGTGCATATGCCAATGAAGCAACTTTTTCACTGTTAAATTTCTCCCACTTCTTCCCATTTAATGCCTGCACCAATTTTAATGGTATAAGTACTCATAAATATTAAATGTGTTCCAAACCGTTTTAACTCTAACTGATGAATTTATAAAGCATTCTTGTATTGCCAGTCAAATATTAGGATAAAGTTCTTGGGATTGACCAGCAACAAACAAACGGATTAAAATGACCAAACTACCTCATAGAAGGCTATAATGTGGGTAGGAGACACCATATTGATGAAGGCATAACCCACATTGCACTTATTCTGCAAAAAGGAGAAGCGTGTTCCATTAGCATTATATCAACTTGCGAAAATTATAGAGAACTCACATCAGCATTTGTGCAAAGAATTACCTTAAAGTCAATTGGCAGGTAGAGAAAGTCGTATGTACCACGGTGGTTTTCATCGATAGCAGCCAGCAGCATTTTGGAAGTGTACCTAATATGAGAAAGACAATATAGAGCAGAATGATAAAGGTATTCAAAACCATAACCCAACAAAAAATAAAATTGCACATATCCACTTCCTAGGCTGATTACAACTTTTTTCTTACTTATTCGGGATGTTTTTTATCATTAAAGTAGTCCTAGTATCCTCCCCACTGATAATTTTATCTATATCAAGTTGATACTGCTTTTTACTATCCATCTGATTCCCAGGATTCTCTATTCGCCGACTTCTACCATGATCAGCCAACATCTCACTGATGGTTGCTGCCGGTCCAGTATATGAACCACTCCCAAGGTACACAGGACCATGCTTTGGCATTGACATCATTCTGAAACTAGGTGAGCCATTTTCAGTAACATTTCCTGGAAGACCAACACCAACACTCAAAGTTGCACGACCACCCATGTTCATCATGTAATTCCCACTGTTGCGACTTAAACCCATGCCCCCAAACACTGGATTCATGAAGGATGTTTCTGGTGACTCTGGGAAAAAGCCAAAATGCCTCTCTAGAGGAACACCACCGGATGGAGCAGATCCCACATGATGGTTGTGTGAACTGAGCAAAGAGCCATGCCGGCTGGTCGATGAAAAGCCTTGCCCCTGTCCACTAGATGAAAATGGATGCCCCGCAGACAAGGTTGGCCAGGCAGAAGAACTAGGGTCAGCATAAGGAGATGGAGATGGACTGCCCCAGAGAAACTGAGGACCTGACAATGTTCCAATCCCTGATGAAGTTGAATTTGACTCGCCCAATGAGATGGGACCTGGACTTGCACTTAATTTCTGCTCTGGATAGGAATGAGAATGCTGATACGCAGCTCCTTGTGTTGATGGAGAGTTGCTATACATCTGATTTATATGGCTTGCCCTTCCTTGGTCCTTACCAATAGGCGCAATCTTAGGAGAGTTAGACAAATGAGCTGGGAGAATTGAAGCTAACCCAGGCAAATGGTTGCTGTCTGGACTGAGGCTTCCCAGACCTGGGGATTTACTAAAAGCATACTGGTTATGCTCAATGGGGCTTCCAATATGCGCCCAGGTACCTGTCATGGTAGCCAATGTTTTAGCTCAGAGCAGGATGTTGATTCCCAAAAAGTACCAAACCACCAATACAGGAATCGATGAGCACAAGCACAAGCATAATTGAGTTTCAGATCTGAGAGACCTACCTGGAGGAGAGTTGGTCACAGGTGAACCCACTTGATGTCGGAAACTCCAAGTTTCATCTTGTTCAAGCTCTTGAGTAAGTTGTTGCATCAAGCTTCACATAAAAAGAAAGTGCAATGAATTAATTATTTACCTAGCTTAACAATTTAACGACAACATCAACATTAAATCTGTAGCATGGATTCAGAAAGGTTAAATGTATAACACGAAGGGAGTCAAAACATATCCAAAGACAAGCCGCATCTAGAGAGTCTACATATAGCACAAGACCTATGTGATAAATAAGCTACATATAGCAAAGGACCTATGTATTGAATAAGTAATCAAAAAGACCTTTGACAGTATATCCCTGGCTATGATTCCCTTAGATGTAAGGAAGTTCTCATAAACACTTCAGATTAAATTTCACCACAAAACTTGTATTCAAAGTGAACCTGATTCCATACAGTAATTGACAGTGCTTGAAGACACGTAAACAGCCATCTACCAAAGAAAACATATATTCACTTGGATATAATGTTGTCTTTGGAAATAAGAATAGTTAATCACAATTGATCCAAGAAAACCCTTATATCTCACTATTTGCACCTTAGGAAATTACTAAGATGATAAATTCAGGGCAATGCAACTGAGCTCAAATTGTCAAATTGTTGCAGAACCCGCAGTAAGTAAATTCATACTCACTTTCTACGTGCTCCACCAGGGCGGCTGGGTTCGAGCTTTATGCGTTTCCCAGCTATGTCACTCCTATTTAATGCCCTTAAAGCTGCCTCTGCAGCTCTAACATCATAGAACTCTATGAATTTATGGTGTCTCTTGTGTGGGGTTTCCCGGATCTGCATTTTACTCATGGAAATTCAGAATTTATACAACCAATGATGATAGTGAAAAGGTGCACAACTGCACATGCAATTCTAGGACGATAAGAAAAAGTAAACATTTTCACACAAAAGTTTTACCTCTTTGACTTCCCCATAAGCCCCAAATATCTGTCGAAGGTCATCATTTGACACTGATGCATCCAAGTTGAACACCACAAGAGTTCCTTGGTTGATATCCTTTTCTGACGGGTTGTCCTGAATTTCAGCACGGAAAAGGACTGATGCATTATGAATATTATGATTGAATCACTAGTGCCTGAACAAATATAAGAGAAGATATTTATTCAAACCTTGGGAATAGAAAAATGAATGTCGAGTTTCCTCCGTCTCAAGGGCTTGTTCTGTAACGCACGCATTGCAGTGCGAGCGGCTCGGATGTCGTAGTAAGATATCATCACAAAGCCCCTGTGCTTGCATGCAGTGTATAAAGTTCTGATATCCCCAAATTGCTAGGAAAAAATGAGAGTTCTTTGAATGAGTGAAAAGTTGTATATACATTTACAAGAATTTTTATTTTTAAAGGGCAAAAAAAAATCAGAAAAACACTACCAATACCAAATTAGAGACCTTCTGTTTCCCATACACCAAGAGCAAACTCTCCGAAAGAAAAAAGATAAATGATTGCAAGGGCAGGATGACTAGTGTACCAAATTCATAATCTAACAAAAGACTGCAGCGAAGAACTTCCCACCGACAAGAACAATGTTGACACAGGCTTAAAATTATCTCTAATGAATAATGGGAGTACATTACTCCGAATTGTAGCAGAATGAGGTCACTAACATTAACAAGATTGTTGTTAATCACTAAACCCGAAACCTATATTAGTCAGTGAGTTTGTCAGTGCAAGTTACAACAATATAGACTAGACAAAGAGAGCCAAAACGAACTCCAATGCAACCCGTAACTCAACCACCCAAAAGAAAACTAGTCAATGTTGAACCAACACATAGAAAACCAGGATATAAAACAAAGGCAAAGATCCCATAGAAAACTGACTACCACAGTAGCATACCTCAAATAGAGTTCTCAATTCAGAGTCCTCGACGTTACTGTTGATATTTCTAACAAACAAGGTTCTAGATGGATGCTCTCCATACGGGTGCTCCCCAGCCACAGCTCCAACACCATTTGGAAGAGCATAATGACCCATCCCATTTGGAACAACCCCATCAGATATGCCTAGTTTTGACATGCCAATACCGAGGCTATCCTGGGATTCAAAATCCAACTCCATACCACCTCCACTTCCAAACAGATCATACTCTTCCATCTCCTCCAGCTGATTAGGCAATCGACTTAGATCAAAATCATCTGTTATGCCTGCTAAGAGATCATCTTCATCATCAGGAAGCATGACCCCGAATGCCTTTGATTCATCGCTTTCAAGTGAATCCTTAGTCTCATTTTCTTGTTCAACATTGTTTAATTTGGGTAAACTATCATCAACAGACTGACCAAAATGCTCCGAAACAGGAAATTTCACTGCATATTCAGAAAATCAAGACTCAACTCTCAACAGCCATTCTACAGATAGGGATAACATTTTCATCACAAAAATAACTTGCACGTACACTTTCCATGTGGAAGGACAGGTAATGAGCTCAAAAACAAGCTAGTATCACTTGATGCATGGTGATTATTAGCAGATGGAATCTTGAAGGCCCCTACACAATTGGTTATAAATGACTATCAAGAGAAACATCAAACATACATAAGGAAATATATGTAATATGTATATAGCATATGTACGTGGCTATGCGCCTGCACAATGCTTCCATCAGTAAAGAAAAGAGAGGGAACCTTCAGAACGACCAAATAGTATATCCCCTAAATGTTTCTCCATTGAATCACTTTCTGCCAAACAAGGAGAGTAAATATATAACGTTCAGTTATCAACAAACTGTCAAAATGTATTTTGCTAGTTCAGAAAACATGCGTGTGTACATGCAGATGCATCACATGCATCCAAAAATATTAACAAACAAATAATACATACAGAAGTCCATATGGTGCAAAAAAATAAAAACAAAGAAACCAGTGAAGTTTATCCTGAGTTCAAGTGCGTGGTTAAAATAGTCGTTTGGGTGACTAAAACAAGGTAAAGGTAGTCCTGAATCCCAATCATGTTGCTCCATATATTTCATTGACGTTCTCTGTATGTTCATTAGGATTTTAACATAATTTATTGCTGACTTCACAACTCCAAAAGCAAAGACTTCAGCTAAGTGCCACAGCGTTTCTCTATTTGTTGAATCAACAGAGCAATCAACATAATGTGACTCAGCACAACAGAAATTGGAAAGCATCAATAATTAATCTTCATTTTAACCAAGAAAAACCAGAAGAACATCAAAATATAAACACATATATGTCAGAACTATCAAACTTGAAGAGGTAAATAATACATTTGCTCTCCTTAGTACACTTACAAATTGATGAATAAAAAATCTACGAAAAAATATACCGACAAATTTAGATACATGCAGAGAAGAATATAATCAAAGGACTAAGTATCCAGCAGCAGTAAAATCAAACATCCACCGGAATTACCGACGATCAGATTGACTGATATAACTACAGATTTCTCCACCAATATCAAAAGGGTCTATCAAAAACCATGCAAGTTTTCGAATTGATGGGGTAAAAATATTACCAGCTTGACAGATTACCCAAAAAACAAAATGATAAGTCAAACATGATCAGATTGTTTGCAAATTAAGACGAAGAAACTGCTGAAGTAGCTCAAAAATCCAACTGGGTAACAAGTAAACGAAGTCCCAAACTCAAATCTAGCATGCAAATTCAACAAATGGACTTAAGTGTTGAAATTTTTTCTACACCTACCTACTTCAGAACCCCCAAAATTAGCTTCAAATTAACCAACTATCCCTCAATAGCAAAATTAATTTGACAAAAATAGAAAAACCCACATGCAATATCATCAACCAATCACATCAAAGATCCCAAAACTTCAAAAATCGCAAGAAAAAAAAACCCCCAAACTTGAATTACCTCAATCAATTCACGAAACGGTAAAGTAGAGAAATAGAAAGAGCCTAGAGAGAGAGTACCTTATACAGAGAGAGAGAGAGAGAGAGAGAGAGAGAGAGAGTAGAGACAAAAGCAGCAGTTAGAGAGAGTCCGTTGGAGTTGGGTTATCTGGCAATACTGATTTCAGAGCTCTTTGTCATGATCACCGTGGAATTCTAGAGAAAGAAAGAGAGAGTATGTGTGTACGTGCGCGTGAGAGTTTCGTAGAAGCAGAGATATATGTTTCTTCTACTCCTCCACTTCCTCCTCGCTCGCCGAGAAACCAGACAGAAAATGTAAGAAAATTGCCCCCCAGCACAATCGAAAATTGTAATAATAGGAACTCCAAAATTATAAAAACATTAAAATTGGGGGAAAAAATAGAGTCAAATGATTGGAGGCAAGCGCCAGTGGCTTCAGCAGTATTACGAAAAAATATTATTTTTTATTTTTTCAAACACTCACTCACAAACCTTCACAAAACACGGAAACCTCTCTCTCTCTCTCTCTCTTTCTCTCTCTCTCTCCATAAATCATTGATATAGCATGAATATACCGTTTATCGTAACATTTCGTGTCTATACAACAACCATATTGTACATTTTTGTTAATATTTGTTGTTTTATTATCATCCACATAGTAATCTACATGTGACATGTAAGTAGTCTTTAAAATTTCTTCAATACAGTCGATAATAAATAAAAATATTAAAAAAATCAAAAAAATTATAGAAATGGGAGGTGAAACTTCACCGCATATCGAAGAAACTCTTATGTTTAGGCTGAAATCGACATGTATCGTCGATATTTCTGACATATTGGTTAGATATCGAATAAACTCTTAAATTTCGTCCAAACCAATGTTTGAGAATTCTTAAAGTTTCGTTTTAAATTTTCATTATTTTCATCCAAAGCAACATAAATTAATATCTATATTTGATATATCTGAATATATTCCACAAGTTTGTATATCGATACTTCCATCAATACCGATATTTTAATAAATACAAGTAAGTTATCCTCCTCTTTCTCTCTCTTGAGCTAGAAATTCGGCTGCATTTGAATCTCATTTGGCGTCCGTTGACACAAAGCATACGTTTAACACACCACAGTCCAAACTCTATACAAATTTCAGATAATTTCGCGGGGGTCTTTGACCCCAGTGCTTGCAAAATTTACGCAACTGCCATGCTTCCTTCGCTTTCGCTGCTACGTGGGGGCTTCTGATTCGATGAAGCAAGAGATTAGAGCAATGGGGTGGGGACTGGAGGGAGGTTCCGTTGGGAGTGGGTGCAGGAGATTATTGTATTACTTTATGGTGGTGGGGCAGCTGACGCGTTGTTGCGTCGATGACAGGGTTGGGTTCCACTACTTTTCTACGATATGACATGAGGAATTTACCGACCCAATAAACAGGGGCCACGTGTTTTTGTAGTTGGGCCGACTTTGACCGAGCCTTTTAGGTTTGGGCCCAACGCGTTGCAGTTTGGGGGCTGGACCTTTTTCCGGGGTACAAATTGAGGCTGGGCTTTAAGTAGCTTTAGTTCATTTGAGTGTATATATATATATATATGCAACAACAAAAAATATGGAAGTGTGTTTATGTTGTTCTTTTTTGTGTTGCATGGCATATATATACTCATTAGACATTTTTCAATTGATTTTTTATATTGGAAGAAATATAAATACTAGACAGACAGATGTACTCGAAGTCTTAAGTTCAATTTTCTTTGCTGATATCGCTTGTATAAAAATTTGATAAACTATGACCTTATTTTTTGTAATGATTGAGAAACGAAAGGGTCGAGTATGCCAAAGTTGTGTCAGCAAAACAAATTATATACAACAAAGTTCGTGTGGGCTAGGATGGTTATGTAGTTATTTGTTTCTTACTATTAAACAAATTAGAGGATCAAAATTTAAAAACTTTTTTTTTTTTACCCACGTAATAGCCGAAAGGAACAATCTAACTCTGAACCTTAAGTGCAAAGATAAATGATCTTTAAAACTTTAGTAGGGAAGATAAAAAACAAGGGGTGTTGGAAACAGGAATGGATACATAGCATATCAGGGTGGGTGATTCAATCCTATCCATCTTCTTTGTCCAAAAGGTGTGGGTATTGGGCAAAGAGTTCAAACAGGAATCAGTTCAAAATTAGCCCACAATAGCTATAAGGATAAAAGGGGCTTTGGATGAAGGGTAATGCTAGGAAGATTAAGTTTGTATATAAAATTTGCAAACTAAATAATGTGTTACCAATAAGAATGAACATGTTTATCAATGTTTAGGTAATAATCTGATCATCAACTTTCATGTCATTTAGTTTATTAAATTTAGTTTATAAATTTAGTATCCCTAAGATTATTCTGGCACGAAATATCAAATAAGGAAACGTGTTGACAACTAATCCATGTTTTACTTGGAATCTTCTGAAAATATGTAAGAGAAATGCTAAGAAGAGTCTCGTAATGTGTAACTCTTCATGAACTTTCTGTCACCTTACAGTTTAACGTCAATTCTCGTGCTAACTTTATAAAACATTGTGCAAAAAACATGATATAGCATAAAGTCATAAAAAATCTTATTTTTCAAATAGTGTCCTTAGTATTTCTTAATATGTAATTCATTCACACATGCAAAACGAGTTATGCAAATATTTATTAATTATCAGCTTTCTGTTCCTACTTGTGTTGACTTCAACAACAGTCCGATAGACAGGTGTCTGAATTGGTTCAATAGCAAGGTCAAAGCAGTTCATGATCAAGGTTTGATAATCCTTCCTCCCAAACCAACTCGATCGCACCGAGTAGGTCGGTCGTCTTTTACAACTCTTAGGCTTCTGTTCGTTACATGTTTACTAGGTGGGATTGTCTTGAGGGAGACAACAGTCTCATGTTTAGTGCAAGTAGGAATAATGAAAATAAGACTAGTTCGGACTAGCTTGGAACTCGAGTCATCACTAGTGAATATCATCATACACGACAACAACTTACAATCAAGATTCATTTCACCCTATTTTACAATTTTTGACTTTATAGCTAGAATACATGGTTGTCCATCTTTTGTGTGTAACTACGGAAATTTTACAAAGGGATATTCTATGTTGTTATTAGTCGTGTGTTGATACAGTCAATTATGCTTATGGGACATAAATCCATTCACACGTGCAAGATGATGATCTTAAGTGTCATGTCCTGATCCCAATATAAGCCAAAGATCGACACGTGACGGCCAAAATAGCTATAAAAATGCATAGAGTAAGATAGGAATTATATATAATAAATATCATATAACCAGCAGAAATGAAATTACAATATAAGTAACCAACTCTACTCTCAAGTGCACTACACACACTAGCTACACTGTTGGAATATGGCGCACCAGTCAATGCAAAAACCCGGATAAGCAATGAAGCTCATTTGAGTTACAGTAATACGACATATACGATATATATACACACACACGTAAGGCAAATACCTTTTTTTTTATTTAAATGGTCTCTTTTTTTTTTAATGGAGATCAGTCGTGGGACATACACCACATCGAATTTCAATGACCCAAACCGTCTGTTTTTAAGTTGCACCTCATAGATCATCCTTTTAAATTATTAGCCAAATTAGAAATATTTGAGATATCTAATTGAGTTCAAAGAAATTGATGAATACTTTGTTCTATAGGAAACAATAAAATTTTGTCGTGATAATTAAATAGGCAAATGATTTCGAATTGAATTGAATTTTTTTAAATGATGATCTATGAATCGAGACTTACAAAATAGATGGTTCGGATCGTTGAAGTTCGATATGAAGTTGGCCTCACAGCTAATCGATATTTTTTGTACAATGGAGATCCCTTCCCTTAAAGGGCATGTGTGTGTATATATATAATAAATACAATATCTACATCAGGCATACTCATGGCTGGCAGTAATAATAAAAATAATATTTGTCTCATTTATACTCATGCTTGTAGTAACCAAGGTCTAAAATATCGATATTATCAGCGATATTTTACCAATAATAATTTTTTTTTAGAGGACGATATTTTCACACTTATCCACTTAATTATCGTCAATATATCAATATTTTTGTCGATATTATCGCGATAATATCAAAAACGATATTTTTAGCATTTTAATGCATTATTTGGGCAATAGATCGCTAAATTATCGATAATATCGCAAGATAAAACCCAAAAATACTTGAAAACTGCTGAAATGTCTCAATCTTGCGTATAGAGGGATTCGAACCCCTCAATTTGTCAACCACGCACCTGGGGTAGGAAAACTAAAATCAAATAAGTTACTCAATACATCAACAAATATAGTAAATCTAATTATCCATGAGTTCCAAAAAAACTGAAGCCTGTAATAATGTTGAAAACCATACTATCTATTTAATCAGATCACAAACAATCCAAAAAAGCAAAAGGAAAATTCTAAAGATTCAGTTGGAGGGCATGCAAGACCGAAGCAAAAGGAAAACCGGATAGAGGGTGGGTCAATGTTTGACACGTGGAAATGTCAAGTAAAAACGATGCGGTCGAAGCAGAGAAAGAAACGATGAAAGGCCCGTGTCTGGGAAGAGCAAAATAGACTTTTAACTATAGAAAACGTAAAACAGTATCTTATCCAAAGAAGAAATTGAGGGCATTTCGGTCAAACCGCTGTTAATGAACAGTGTTTTTATGTTGGGTTTTAGTATATGTATAATTTCTATATTTAAAAAAAACACCAGGAATTGGTGTCATAGGGAAAGACTATACTCGTAGAGAAAGAGGCAATGGGACTTTGTCAAGTCAAAAAGATGACTCGTTATCTATAACTTCAGACTCTGTTGGAGTGGGAAGTAGTAACTATGGTTATATTCATAACCAACCATTTCCCTACCCTTCATATCCCATTCCTGCTGGGATGGAATCGAGCGACTCATGGAAAGAATCTGAGACTCAATCTTCAAATGATTTTGCTTATAGACAACGTCAACCAATCTCGGATCCATATGGGTAGCATGTTAACAATTACATGCAAAACTATTTTGGGGATTTATCATTTGATGACTACTCTTCACAATACACTTACTCTACACATAGAGATGATGAAGATAGTGAAAATTTTGAACCTCATATGAACTCTATGTGGTATTAAGTCACTCGTGTATCTTACCATTCAATGTATAAACTGTAAAATATTGTACTAATTCATTATATATAAATGATTATGGTGTGTTTAAATTTTTTTCATTAATTACTACATATTTTCTACACTCACAATGTTTGTCAGCTCGCTATATAATCAACTTAAATCAGTTAAATCCATCATACAATGCATTTCCTTCCAATTTTTTTGTGATAAACTAATAGATAATTGATTGAATAAACATCATGCAAAGTTTCAATAAAAATTTCCTAATTTTTCTTACAATTTCTGGGGTTTTTATTCAATTTTTATCGATATCGATAATATCCCGATATTTTCATCGAAATTTCGGTGTTTTTTGGACTACCGATATTTCCGATATCATTGATATTTTAGAACTTGGTAATAACGATAAAAGAATATCTGCCTCATAAATACTCATGATTTAACTCACCCTATTTTGTTGTTCTAATTATACTAATAGTGAAAAAGTTAATATTACTTTTACAATAAACAAAGGGAATTGTTATTGACACTCCAAAAATCTCATTTTGTACTCCAAATTTTCTATAATTAAAAAATAAAAATACATTTGTAAGGAGTATATAATTAAATTTTTGAAGTGCTAATAACAATTTCCTAAACAAAATAGTTTTGATTATTCATCGTGTTTTTACTAATTCAACACTTTCTCTTCCGACTAACACCAGTAATCCCTAAAATCAATAGATGAGCATTATTTGATGGCTATTGCTTTTTCTTCTACTATTTAGTGTACACATACAAAAATCTAATTGAGAGATCATATTAGTCAAGCTTGAAAGACTCATAAATTATGAACCACAAGATAAATTCATGCACGCTTGCAAGAAGAGACGATCACTCACACAAATCTAACAATTGTATCAAAAGCATTTTATAATCGGACACCTAAACCCCAACTCCCCCAACAAAGGAGATCAAATCTTCTGCCCTGATTTTTTTCGTAGTTTCTGTGTAACATCTATCATTGGTTGACACATATTAATAAACTCAACTCTTCTTAATTTTGTTGTCATAACTTATCTCGAATTATTTAACGATAAAGACCACAAAAAGACTACATACAAAATAAGTGTAAAAAATTTGATCTTTCGGCAAAATAATTAGAAAGAGTAATGCATATTAAATGCTGAGCTTGTCTCTCTTTTTCTCAAAAGACAGACAAAACTTAGAAGCGAAAACGGAAGTGGAAGGGTCACAAGTGTGGAACTCCAAGCACCCACATATAAGTGCTTTTGGCTTTTCCGGTGCTCGAGCTGGAAGCACTTTGGCATCAAGCATTTGTCCTTGAGCGTTGATCAACAGTAGTTGAACTTGAGGCCCTCATCAACTGTCGTTGTCTGGCTTGATGAACATGTCAATCATGCGCAGCGCAATGCAATTTGCGGACCGACGGTTGTGGGATCCACTCATCACACCACATGAAGAAGGTTGCGGGGTCCACCTACTTTCTCCCAGACGGTCACAGCTTGCTCAGGGAAAGTTCACGTGGCCAGGTGGGGCACTTGCAGGACAACGACACGACAGGATATACTTGCGATGGAGGTTAAGCATATCCTTTTCATTTTTCTTTTCCTTCTTCCCCAACTACGTATACAAACAATAAAAATTATACAAATACGTATGTACAGTGATGTATTCTGTACGTATCTGTATGAATTTTTGATGGTACGTATTTGGTGCACGTCCGTTTTGATTTTTTTTTGGGACTTCGGATCCGTACAAACAAGATTGCTCAGATTACTCAGATTAGGGTTTGGTTTGCTGAGTGTGGGTTGACGTGTTGGATTTTTATTGGTGGGCATTTGCTTTGATAATGACTTGGCTTGCTGGAAAGGGAACCCAATTCTTTTTATCAAACAATCCGGACTCTTGAAATTTGATCCAACAACTAAAAACACGGGCTTACTTTAAAAATTATAATAATTTTAGCCGTTGGATCAATTTTCAAGGGTCTATTGAGTTAGTAAATATTGGCATTATCAATACATAAACATAAACCTATTGAGTTAGTAAGTAGTTAAGTTGATGATTAACGTTTTGTACCTACGTTGGCCTTAATCTAAGATCAATAATCTCTTCTATACCTTCGATTTTGGTATGACTGAAGACAAACTATTGTCTATATATTGGATATTTTTATTTTATTTTATGTTTTCATTGAACAAGTTTAAAATATGTATAAATATGTAAATATATGAGTTAGAATTCAGGAACAAACGTTTTCACACACATTTTGACATATGTTTTTGTAAGGTTCATTATGTAATGTATTTCAACGATTCAACTATTTATCTTTTATGTCTTATCTCAAAGATCATGTCTACTAAAAAACACCAAAATTCGAAAACCATATGAATTTTTTAATGAGTTTGGATTTGTTTAAGTTTTTGCAAGGATGATTTATTAATGATGTAGAAAAATACAGATGGTTAATTGTCACATCCCCGCTCGGGCCCCCACCACATCCTAGGCTCGATTCCGTCGTAGAACAATATTATCCGCTTTGGGCCCCGACCACGCCCTCACGGTTTTGTTTCTGGGAACTCACACAAGAACTTCTCAGTGGGTCATCCATCATGGGATTGCTCTCGTGCGAACTCACTTAACTTCGGAGTTCCGATGGAAACCGAAGCTAGTGAGCTTCCAAAAGGCCTTATGCTAGGTAGAGGTGAGAATATACATACAAGGCTTACAAGATCCACACCCCTGGACGATGTGGGATCTTACAGTTTATATCATTGAACTACATTATAAAATGAACCCCACAAAACATGTCTCAAAAATATGTATTAAAAACGTGTATTTCTAAATTCTAACCCTACATATACAGCTGGGAATGCATCCAACCATGCTGTCCACTAGTCTAGATACGAACAAGTATGACCTAGTCTTTGTAAATACATATAAGATTATAAGAGGAAGCTTATCGGCAAATATTGTAATCAACAACCAATTACTAGCTAGCTTTTGTAGGCTTGGACCATAAACAAAATGATTGAATGAAATGGACACTATTTTGGTGAGCAAGATTCGGCCCTCCATCGACTTCCTCTTTTTCATGCGTGATTGTGAAAGCCAAGCAATTAGTAAATCTACTTCCTAATTAATCCTTAATTTAACATTCATGGCAAATCATCTTCATTCTAATCAGTATCCCCTGGAGTTTCAGGGCAAGATATTGGAGAAAGTGATATCTTCTACATATATAATTTTTACCACATATATTATAATATATGTTTGTCTTTTGCTATGAAGCACAGGGTAATATATAATTGAATGTTGATAGGTACAACCAAACACCCGTGAAAAGAAAGGAAAAAATAATTTAAAAAGTGTCTTGTTTATTTTTGTTACGCATCTGTGTAATAGAAAAATGCGTTCAATTGTCTTATTTGTATTTATAAATAAAAATTCTCATAAGTAATGTTCTTTTATATAATATTGATTATTTAAATTTTTTACAGAAGATATAATAATTTCTATTCCTTCATCATAAAAAATTTATTTTCTTTAAAGTGGTTAACATTTTTTTCAAGGAATGATTAGACAAAAAACTTTTCTTTTTCTTTTACAAAGATAAAAAAAGTTTAAATTCGATAATTAATATGATTAGTGGATGCTTACATGTCCCACATCCACACGTTAATAAAAAAAGGTATGCAGCTATTGTGCCCCCCCAACTTTTGTGGTCGGCCTCCACTTCTCCAAATTTCAAACTTCAAATTTCAAACTGATTCGAAATGATCGAGATCGTTTTGGATCGCGCAGTAGTTCTCCATATATTTTTCTGTGTAAGCTTTTTCTTTGAAAATTTGAGTTTGAGATCACATTTTTGTCCTCTTTTTCTACAATTTTAATCTCTCTGTGCCTTTTTTTTGTACACATGTGGATGATATAACTCTCTCCTCAATTTTAATGCATTTTTATAAAACCGTCATGCAATGTAATGTTATTTTTCCTAACAAACTAAATAAAATACTTATATATGTTATTTTTTATAATATCTTAAAAGTGTGACAAACTATGTCACTCACTTATATTATAACATGTAAAATGAATGATACACTAGGTATTAATGTTTTGTGTACATAAAAAATTTGCTGACTGATTGAATTCTACATAGTTATGTAACAAGCATGTACACTTAAAATCTAGCCAATATGTATGTAACTTGAAATAATGCAATATCTATACTTAAAACCTAGTGTGTATGTACATAGATCTGCCCGTAAAATGTCTTATCAATAGACAAGAGATATACGATCAAATTTGATAATTTGAGAGTTAATTTGTTCCTTGAGATACAAGATAAAGTCAAAGGCTTTAAAGAGATATCTATAGTATATAGGAAATCTTAAGTTCAGTTTTGATAAATGGATTATGTTGTTTAGTTTTTTGGCTTTTTAGCCGAAACAGTTTTTGAGATTGACATAACTCTTCCATTTGCTCCCTGACAATGAAAATTCATTGAACTGATCCTAAGTTTGTGCACATGAAAAATCTTATCTCATTAACCATTTTGGCTAAAAAGCTTTACTTTTTTTTTTTGTTTAAATTCTTTCTTTTCTCTCCTTTTGGTTTTGTTTTTTCTAATGCTTTCATAAGTGAAAAACAAATGTGGCTCACCAATAAGAAGAAAAACTCAGGATTCAAGTTTTAGTCAGTTCCAAAATCGTTGTCTCTGGTTTAATTTGTTAGCCTGTATATGGGAACACAATATTTTATAGCAAGTCAACATACCGATTTTTATATTCATACATGTAATTGTTTATTTATATAAATAAAAATATACAATATCAACCCAAAAAATAAAAAACAATATACTTGAGATTTGGTACTTTTCTTCCAAAGTCTATTGAGGTTGGATAAAACCTCCATGTTGGAAGGTGTGGTGCATCCTTTCAAGTTTCCAAGTTACCCAGAAAACAAAAACAATTCAGTACCAAACGGATAAAATAATATCTCAAGTTCTTGTCTTCTATACGTGTATAATACAATGATGTATTGGGCTGTAAGTCAAATTACTTGTCTTTCGATAAATTTCAACCAAATACTTGCATATACATTGTTTCCAGAGGCGGATGCACATTGGAACCTAGATGGTTTTAGGATCACCCGGAGTTAAAAAAATATAGGAATGAAGATCTTCCGAGGACCATCCAATTGTTTTGTATAGGTTCTTTTGTACCTACTAAGTGTTTGATGTGATTCCTTCTAGGTGTATCTCGACAGGTGCGAGACAACACTCGATACTCTCAATATCATTCATTAAGTGTTCGACAAAATGCCTTAGTGAAAAATGAAAATTTTGTGCACGCTCCACATCCTGTTCCTATCTAAAAAAACTTAGACATTTTAACAATGAGACCACCCAAAATTCGAATCTGGATCCACCAGTGATTGTATCCAAAGAAAAACAAATATACTTACTTAAAAAAGGTATATATTATATATTATCACATTCGCATGCATATTCTTAAAAATAGTTACATGCATATATATATGTGTGTATGTATAAAATGAAGGTAACAAATACATGTATGTAAATCTGATGTTGGAATTGAAACAAGTAAACATGATAAATACCACAAGAGCAGTACGAATACCTTATATTTGGTTGCTTATATATATATATATGCTACGTACGTATGAGCATGATCAACTCTTTTGTTTTTTTAAGACTTAAAAAGTCATTAATCATTTAAGACGAAGAAAATCATAGATAAAGAATCCAATTCAACGATCACAAACGTAATTGAAGGAAAATATAAAATTCAGCCACATAATCAAAACCGAGAAGATAACGCTCAACTATTTTTTTGTGGTTGCTTCTATCAAAATACATGAAATTTACTGGTTTAGTATATTTTTCTTCATTTTGTTAGTGAAAAGTTTTAAATTCAATTATCACTAAAATGGATTCGAACCAAATTTATTGTCTAGCTTATTGTGAGGTTTAACTTATTCTCTCACTCCTTAGTGTATTTAAAATCATGTATATTAAAAAATTATATAAAACATTCGATCATTCATGTATTGCCACGTGAAACTATATTTAATGTTAAGTCACTGATTGATACAGACTAATTCATCAATAAGGTAGATACCTAATTAAAGGTTGAAAACTACCCATCTTTAAAGCATTGCGTCTTGATTAACATGTGTGATGCATGATTAAATTTGTCATTAGGTATCATTATTTGATTACTAAACTAAATATTATGACATGTTTTGATTTGTTTTGAGGTATGTTTGATTTTCAGTTTCCAATTAGTGATCATAGGTTAGCTTTCACTCAGCCGATGTAGTAACAATGTAATGTGACTTGTAGATTAGCTAATTTTGTTGATGAGAAGCAAATTAGCCAAATGTTTTATATCAAATATTTATTTATTATATTGAGTGGCTTCACGTCTATCTAATTTAACTTGGCAATTTTAATTCATTACAGTCACGTTTTACATATTATAATAATCACATTTAAGTTTTGTACTTTGTTTCATTTTATAAAAAATTTGATATTATTTCTAATATTTGTTTGGGGAGACTAATTTAGTAGGAGACGTTCACGTTAATTGAAGACGAAATATACAAAATCTCTGTATTTGGTTTTCCAAACTTCCTTATGTGGTGGCTTGAAAGTTTTGTTTGACTATAATGTTGCAGGAATCCCAAGGAGATTCAAGCTGTACCTTATTTCGTTTCATAAAAATAATATTTGTCAAATTTTTGTTCATCAAAAACTCAAATATTTATCAAATCATGGTTAGTGGCGTCTCATGATAATCATCATAAACCAAACCACCTCCTCATGTGGCACCCTTTTTTGACCTCCCACCAATTCCCACCAACCTCCCTTTAACCCAATTAAAATTCGCCACGTGTCCAGCACCCCTCGCCACCTAACTCTGTGATTAGTGAATCAGCAAGAAAAGCAAGTGCAAATTGGGTAATTAGAATATTAACAGTTTGAAACCATACATGAATCTGTTGATCTGTCACCTCACTAACGAGAGATTTTGTAAGTATGGTCTGTTTACGCGGTGCTCTACGTGTTATATACAAGTGAAAAAAACGATACATTTTTTTGCATCTTCTTATTTATTTTACGCTGTCGTTGAGTACTCGCTTGAATACCGACAATTTAGAAATTTTCTTATTACGCACCCTCAAAAACCACATTAGCCGAAACAACCTTTACATTTCCTCGCAGTTGCATATCCACCGCCTGTCTGTACATCTCCATTTATATATCTTTTATTTCCGTATCCATACGTTCTGCATACGATCACGATAGCATACCACATTACCGCCCCATCTACTTGCCTGCCCCCCCCCC
>VIEB01001426.1:11424-40445 GCA_006547085.1 Malus baccata
AAAAGCCTAAAATATAAGCCTTAAACCCCCCCCCCCCCAAAACCATTTCCAACCATTGGGCAAAAATAAGCCATGGGGAGAAAATATATATATGGGCTAAATTCCCCCCAGGATTTAAGTGTGGCTTAAATTATTCTAAACCCACCAAACTGTCATATTTCAAACATTTTTTTTTACTTATAATCTAATGGCTATGATCAAATGAGATCAAATCTAATAGTAAAAAAAAAAACGATTTTACGGCTCAAAATTAAATATAACGTCTAAAATCATTTAAGAAAATCATTTAAATCAAATTTAACTTAAAACTTTTTAAATACCTATGTATTTGTATGATTTTTAATTACTTATCAGAATTTAAATATTTTTAGATTAAAATGTTCATAAAAATAAATTAGGATAGTCTACATAAATTTTATTTTCAAAAAAGTTATCAAAAGAAATTAGGCTAAAGTCATTATTTAATAATCTCAAACTAAAATTTTAAGCTATAAGCGTTGGAAGAGAAAAATAGTTTCTGGGTTATAGCTTAAAATTTTCTGACTTAAATTTTTAAGCTTTATCCCCAGAGATTGGAGATGGTCTAAAAGGGTTGAAGTAGAAAAATAGTTTCTGAGTTATGGCTTAAAATTTTAAGCTTTATCCCCAAAAGTTGGAGATGGTCTAAACACGAACTCTGTTACTGGTATTTAGAAAGATTCACTAAAACTCATTATGCATCCGCATGCTTTGGAAAGAAAAAAAAAAGCCAATTTTTAGAAGCAGCACTGTGTCATGCTTCCGCTTTTGTTGTGTCGGTCTCTACAAATTCGAAAAAATACCAGCTCTCTTTTGATCTGCCAACTACCTTCAAACTGCTTTCTTTTTAAGTCATTGCAACCCCAAACCAGGACTTCATCTACTACAAGCCTGCTCATTTATGTTTCTCACATGGCGCCCTAAGTTGGCACCGTATCGACTGAAAATATTGCACATTTCCAGATTCCAGAACACAAAAAAGTGTGAGAACTACGTTGTCATTTGAAAAGGACTTATTCCTACCATGTCAGGCTGTCAGATAGCCTCTTAACAAAAATTAAAGTGAAAAAAAATCCCCTCAAATATGTCCTCTGCATGGATTTGTTTTCTGAGAAAATACAAGCTCAATAACGTTTGAAGATATATTTCGGTCTAGACTACGTAGGGGCCGCAACAATCAGCCAAGGGGTCATGAACTTCTAATATATATCTTGCAAAAAACAATATCTTCCTGCATGCAATCTAACTTATTTATTGATAATTGTATAAGAGTAATGCTAGGGAGACTCAATTTAGAGACTAAAATTGTAAACTAAATGATTTGTCACCAATAAAAATGAGCACGTCCATCAACGCTTAAGTAATAAATCAATTAGATCAACTTCCATGTCCTTTAATCTCCAAATTGAGTATCCCTAACATTACTCATTGTATAAAGAACCACAGATGCATAGTACACCAAGCAAGCCATAATTACAATCTGCCCAACAGTCAGCCCTTTTACTTCATTATTTTGTAAATCAAATAGCATTAGTTGCAAATTTATAAGCAGCAGTCTTGTTTTCATAGAATCTATTGTCCAAAGAAATGGTAGTCGTTCGCCGTTCGAATAAAAAACAGGTAAATGGTTTAATAAGAACATGCAAAACACAACTCTACAAGTGAAAAGAGAGAAGTTTGCAAGATTCCGATGTATATGCAGATTCACGTGATGTGAGATAAAAATACAACCAAGCTACATCTAAGTTTTCCTCACATAGACTGCAATTGTATTTTTGGTTATTTTTGGTGATTAATTTCACAAAGAAAAGTATATTATGGTGCATGCATAATTTGTCATATTCATATTGGGATTACCTAATAGTGAGAGTGTGCATTGTGATAGATAAGAATACACTACGTTCAGAATTTGAAACTCTCTAATATAACCAAAAATAAAAAATAGCTCATTTATTTCCATGGCCTCAACAAACAAAACAATTAATATTTACATATCATGAACCTCCAAAATCTAGCCCGCAGCTTTTCACAACTTAAACTCTATATAAAGGTACAACTCTTGGAACTGATCAGACGCCATAACCATTCGTACCAACCTGGCCTCAACGAAGAGAACTTAACCTAGAGAGCAATATGTCAGGTACAACTCCCAGCTGCAAGGTCTTTACTGCTGTCGCTCTGATAGTGGCAATGGCGGCAATTGCACCTGAAGCCGAGGCAGCTCGTGCTTTCTTTGTGTTTGGGGACTCACTCGTCGACAGTGGCAACAACAACTACTTAGCGACCACTGCACGTGCCGACTCTCCTCCCTACGGCATTGATTTTCCGACCCACCGCCCCACCGGCCGCTTCTCCAACGGCTTAAACCTCCCCGACATTATCAGTACTATGATCACCATCGATCTAGCTAGCTAGTTTAATTTAATTACATTTCCCCCATTTCTCTTTCATATAGTAACACATGAATCATGTGACATGTGTAATACATAGGTGAGCAAATTGGATCTGAACGCGTGTTGCCCTATTTGAATAGTGAGCTCACAGGAGAAAAGCTGCTTATTGGAGCCAACTTTGCTTCTGCAGGAATTGGAATCCTCAACGATACCGGGGTTCAATTTGTAAGTCTCTACACAAGAACATTACACACATTTTCTAATTAGTACTTTTTTGTAACAAGTTTTATTTTCTAAAAAGAGGAAATTAGTTATAGCTTATGCTCAAGCTAGCTAGCTCTACTTTATGGGTTAATTAAGTTAGAAACTACTGAAAATGAGAGTTTCCCCTTAAAACTTATTTTCTCTCACTTAAAACCCATCCTCTTTATTTTTTTAGACATAAACCCCATTTACTAGAGTCCAACTAAGCAAATTTCCTTAACAAGCTTGGTATGTCAGTTTTTATAATTCTCGTGTTCCTAAAATACCCTCATAGAGTGTAACGTGGGTTAGGTTTGACTTATAATTAATAATAAATTTTTCATTTTATTATTTTCAATGCAATTAAATGTCAAATAACCTATTATTTGATTAGGCTTTTTTTCTCAAATTTTTTTACCAAAAATTGTTTTATCGTGAAACTAGCTTACCTTATTAGCATGCAATATATAATATAAATAAAAAAATATTATGGTGATTTACGTTGAGACATGGACAAAAATAATTTCTGTAAAAAAATTATACAAAATAATGGTTGCATTTTTTTCTTTCCATAGAAAATAATTTACCTATCTATATGTTAGTACTCACTTAGAATAGACATCCTGTAAAAATAATTTACCTACCCCATAGGTGTGCTATTGTAAATAAAAAATGTATATGATTACTTTGGATATTATAAGTAATAATATGACAGTATTATTTGTATAGGTAAATTAATAAGTAGATATGTAAATTAGTATGTACTACAAAAATGCAGACAAATTAGCTTGTAACATAAGAATGTATGTAAATTAGTGATTTTTTTTTCCAAATATAGGTAAATAGTTTGTATCAAAAGAATGTAGGTCAATTAGTTTGTATCAAAAGAATGTAGGTAAATTAGTGAATTTTTAAAATATAGGTAAATAGTTTGTAATACGTGGTTTTAAAACAGGAGCTCAATTGCTCATTGCTAGCATAATTGAAGGTGAGTAATAATAATATTTATTGACATATTTAGGTCATTGTGGCATAAGTTGTAAATATTTTATAAGGATATGTCATTTATTTGCCAACATGGCAGACTATTTGAATTTTGGATTTTATTTGAATGTTTATTATGAGGTGGGTTTTTATCTAGACAATATCAGTTACAAAGGTCTATATCTAAACAACCTTTTCTATGTGAAACCAAAAAGAAAAATAAATGAAATCAATAAAAAAAATTTGAGAAAATTCTTTTGTAATTTTTTTTGTCAAACATCATCTCTTCCAACCATCAAATTTGTGACGGATCATCTTTTCATCAGAGTATAAAATGATAATCACCGTAAATTTGTAATGTATGTCATGCATTGTTGCATGCAATCTGCAAGTCCAGCACGCGTGCGTATGGTATAACGACAACTAGTTGAGTCTTTCTACAATAATTGAGACTTTTCATACTTTATTATCCTTATGCTTTTTATCTAAAATGGTCATTGAGATTTGTATAACTCCTCATTTTGGTATCTGAGATTTGAAATTTATAGAAGTAGTCTTTGAGATTATCCACCATCAATCATTTTGGTCTTTGGTGAAATATTATGTTAAATAAGGATCAAAATGACAAAATTACTCTCAATTTAATTAACAATAGGCCAAAATGATTTTATCAAAATTGAGGGTATTTTTGTCATTCTATCCTTATTATATGAAGATTTTTCACGGAATGACTAAAATGATTGATTGTGGACAAACTCAGAGACCAATTCTATCGATTTCAAATCTCAGGGATCAAAGTGAGAAATTATGCACATCTCAATGATCATTTTGGCTAATAAGTCTTATCCTTATTATTGTTGCCTATATTTATCTTCTGCTTTTATCAAAAAAAAAAGAATTATTTGACTTCTGCTAGGAAAAGAACTCGAAATATTGTGAGAGTTTTATTAAATGACAAGTATAATTGTTAATTAATTAATTAATCTGTAATGTTAATTGTGTTTGTGTTCTTTTTATTTACTGCAGATTACCATAATAAGGATCTCCATGCAGTTTGAATATTTCCAACAATACCAGCAACGGCTGACTGCACTTGTTGGGGCCGAGCAGGCAACACGGCTGGTGAACAATGCACTTGTGCTCATAACGCTTGGTGGCAATGACTTCGTCAATAACTATTTCATCCAGCCCTTCTCTTTACGATCACGGCAATACTCCGTCCCCGATTTTGCCCGTTACCTTATCTCCGAGTACCGAAAAATTCTCCTGGTAATGTACTTTAAACCGCGTTTTTAGTCCCTGTAAATTTCACAAAGTTCCATTTTCGTTCCTATATTTTTAAATGTACTGAAATTGGTTCTTGTAGTTTGTAAGGGAAGTGATTTGCGGAGACTCTTTTCTCCACGTGCACTCTTTATTTTTTTTTAGCCATAACAAGTCAAAAGAGAGGTGAAGTGCACAAGAAGAAGCGAGAGTGTGAAAATGACTAATCTTTGTAAATCGTTTCAAACTGAGTATATATGTCACTTATGTTGATTATTTGTATGAAATTCGTCAAATTTACTCTCTCATGTGGTGTGCATTTGACAATTATGTATGAGAAATTGACGAAAGTTGGCAGAATTGGTCTATAATTCCACGTAAAATTTGTCACATTATTTATTGAGGAAATTGTTCTACACAAGAACTTAAATAAATTATTGTGTGGTAATGGAATATTATCATATACTATCATTACTTACTAATCATATGTTATAACATGAACAAATTGATTACACCATTTGAAATTTTAATTTTTTTTGTTTTGTTACAATGTTGTAAATTACATGCAGAGATTATACGAATTAGGAGCCCGGAAGGTATTGGTGACAGGTACAGGCCCATTGGGTTGTGTTCCATCTGAGCTAGCCCAGAGGAGTCAAAATGGTGAGTGCAACCCAGAACTACAAAATGCAGGAGCAATCTTCAACCCACAACTCATCCAGATGGTTCAAGGACTCAACAAGCAGCTCGGTTCAGATATTTTTATCACTGCTAATGCATTTGATATGCACATGGACTTCATTTCCGACCCCCAAAAATTTGGTTTGTCCCCAAAACCCTTAAAAACCTTTGTTTGATGGCTATGAAAGTAATGTATTTGATTCATCTTTGACAGGTTTTGTGACATCAAAAGTGGCATGTTGTGGACAAGGACCCTATAATGGGTTGGGACAGTGCAATACATTGTCAAACCTGTGCCCAAACAGGGATCTCTATGCTTTCTGGGATGCTTTCCATCCAACTGAGAAAGCAACCAGGCTAATTGTGCAGCAGATTATGTCCGGGTCTAGCAAGTACATGAACCCAATGAACTTAAGCACCATAATGGCCTTGGACTCCATGACCTAATTAGTATTAATTTACAAATTAATTAACCTCTTATAGCGGTTAATTACCTGCTTGTATTATGCTATTTTGTAATGATTATGTAGTGTTCTTATATGTTCTGGCTTTGTCAATAATTGACATGGGAACTTAAGATGTAAGAGCTTAATTAATTACATTGTTTATGCAAATTGTCTCATAGCTTGCCATACAATTCGACTGCATTATATTTGCTCGTCTTATGCTAAGCTTCGTTAAGTGTTACTTCTCTTCTCAATGTTATTGAAGGAAGTCTCAAGTTTTATTTTCTCCTCCTTTGTCGGTTGATAAACCGGACTTTCGACAAACGTATTTATCTTCTTTTCTTTTTAACAAATAAGGTAAGTATATTCATCTAAGTTACGGAAAGAGAGATCCGAATTTAGGCGAGAATAAAACACCCTACTCAACCCAAATTTTATTGTCGGAATTGAAAACACCATTCCAACTTCCACCCCTATAAAACACTCTACTCAACCTAATAAGCGAGTTCAAATTGTATGTATTCATTTTGTGTGTGACCTCTTTATGACCTCTATCATTGATTGACACGTGTGCATAAACTTAACTTTTTAAGCCTCTCAGAAACTTAACACGTGTTGATTAATAATAAGGGCACAAAATAAGTGCAGAATTTTTTATTTAAAGGTAAATAACGGCCCAACGCTGTCACAGCCCAATAGATTTCCTTAGCCGCCTTCCGAACCAAACGACGTCGTTAACGTCCCCTTCATCTTGCAGCTCATGGTTTTGACTTGTTTCTCCGTCTTCGACGTCCGACCAACCCCAGCCTTCTTCTTCGTCTTCTACTTCCCGCGCTCAGCTTCTGGAAGCTTCCCGGTGAGTCCAATTAATCTACAATTCCAGTTAATTCACAAAAATAATTAAAATTCGATTATCTTTGAAAAAAATTATTGAAAAATTATTTATTTTTTAACAAAGTCGCAGATTGAGATTGGTTATTCTGAAGCATGAGTGAAGGTGAAATTCCATCGCTGCTCTCCTTGTGCGTAGACGCAGTAAAAAACGAACTGGTTCGCGGTAATTTCCTTGAAGCTTAATAAAATTCACATGATTTTCATAAACCCTGCATTTACTTAAGAAAATGGTTAATTTGTCGGTTTTGTAGGCGATGATCTTTTACCGATTGTCAAGGAGCTTCCATGGGACCTGCTCGATGCTCTCGCTTCCCGGTTGCCTCCTTTGGGGTTGGAAAAGCTACAGACCGCGATGTAAGTCAGAAAACTAATCTAAAGGTTTTAGAAATTTTGAATTTTATATTATGATTTGGTTTTCAACATTCTGGTTATGTTTGGATTTTTATCCGGTTTTGTGTTCGAGCAGGGCTTATGGTGACTGGGATGACGGTGAGTTTGCGGATGAAGGACTCCGGAATGGTAGAAAGCGCGGAAGGTGGGCAAGAATTGAGTTTTTTTGGTTTGTTTGGTTGAATGTAGAGAGGAATTGGAAGAATTATGAAAGTGCTTACATTTTGTTGCAGGAGTTGGAAATTCAATGCGGCCTGGAGGAATTTGTCGAAGGTGCGGTGGCCCGAGCTAGACATTGGGATTGAACCGCTGGACTGGCAACGAATTTATTGGGAAATGCATCTTCAAAAGTATGCCTTTCTTGTTGTTTCTTGGTGAAAGATTGATCAGCGATGATTGCTATTGTTTATTCATGGTTGATTTGGCATGTTTGTTGTATGAAATCATAAAGAACAGTTGCCTAGATGCCGTAGCCGAGATAGCTTCACTGCCGTCATTTGATGGGCGCCTCAGTGAAACCAGGATTCCAGGTACTAGCTAGGAATTAGGGTGCTTGGTTTTTGTATAATTCCTATTATTTGAGGTATCTGGTTGAGGTTCTGTTGAAAGTAGGAAGATCAATTTAAAGTCGAGCTTCTTTACAAGCCTGAATAGAAGCTTTACCTACTTACTCAGTCTGAAATTTAATCACTTGAATATGCATGTTTTGCTAATTGCCACAAGCAAAAGTACCATTTTCAATGTCTCATTCAAAACTCTCTCCTTTATATCTCCATTAGGAACCGTCCCCTGTTGCATTTCTGATGGTTGTAATAATCTAATACATGGTGTATTTCATCATATTTTTTTGTGCAGAATCTATATTGGGATTGATAGGTTGTGAGGGCTTTGTGCATAATTCAACTTGTGATTATTCCGAACTACATCATCATTGCCAACAATTTGGTTATTATGCCAGGTAAGTAAGTATATTAGGAGTGCAAAGTTCTTTGTTACTCTAAGAGTGGAGAGCGGGCTGCGTGCTCAAATTTTAATTACTTCACACTTTGTCTTTTTCTCTGTCCTTTTCTTCTTCCTTTATGTAAAGATTATCTTATACTTTCTGTTCTTATCTTTGTTCAGATGCCTGAGACTTCAGAATGTTCTCTGTGGTGCAGAAATTTCTGTAAGTTACTCTGCTTATGTTCATATGCTAATCACAAGTCGAAAACACTTTTTGTATTAGTTATTAACATTTGCGATCAAAGGGGTAACTAAGTCTTATTTATCTATATTGGTGCTCCGATTGTGCTGTATATGTAGCTGAACCCGTTTAGTTGGAACAGAAAATGGTTTGAGTTGAAGTCAATCTATGTATTACATGTCCATATTTCTAACTTAATGGCTTGAGTTTCTTTATCCGCTAGTCACTTTGCATTAATGCTAATCTGTTGCAGCATTTATTGAGGAACAGCCGATTGCAGAGATTGGAACTAAGGTGGATCAGATCAAAGGAGCATGTAAGCTCAGTTCTTTCTCTTTCAATGTTACTAAGACGGAATATGTATCCTTCTCAATAATTGACCACTCCCCCATAAAAATAGAAATCATTTGAAAATTTCTGTAGGGTGCCTCAACCAGTTTCTTTTAATTTCCTTGTCTCATGAAAAACGTTTCTTTGAGTGGATGAGATTGGCTAAAGTGAGCAGCTACTCCTAGTTTATATAGATGTCATGTGTTAAATGCATAGAAAGATACTGCTCTCACGCTATGAAATACATGTTGTACATGCTATATCAAAACACAAACCTCCTGTCATTTTATTTTAAAGCTAGCAGCCAACTCCCATATTCAATAAATGATATACAGATTTGCTGTTTATGTGTAGGCTAAATGCTTCCTTTCAACTTCCTAAGTGTTGATTTAATCAAATGTCTGATTCCATATGCATTTCTAATTTTCTACAGATTGCTGGATTATGCAAACTTCTGAGCCAGAATAGTGAAAGTTTAACATCACTTGAGCTCATTCACTGCAAGCTTTCTTCAGCTTCTATCGATGAAATTTGTTGTTCTCTATCCAGAAAGAGTGTGCAAACTCACGGCATAAAAAGCTTCTCAATCAGCACATCAAACTTCATTGAAACAAACCCACTTTCCTTACCTCTCGGACTAGTGTCGTTTTTGTCATCGGGAATGTATGTCTGTTATTCAAATTTCAGGCATAATTTAAATCCATGCATTTGTTTTATATGGTGTGTGCTGTTATTGGCTGAAGTGACATGAAAACTTGAATGTAAATAAATAAATGGGCAGTAAAAAAACTTTATGCTGTATGCTTACTTCTTAGTATATAAATAAACTGTTGCATAGTTGGTCGTTAGAGGCTTCGGCTGTTTAAATAAAACTTTATTATGATCCTTTCAGGATTCTAGTCTTGAAGTTTTATGTATTTGGAATTCAGTTTTGATGACTAAGGTGTCTTTTAATGCCTGTTTTTGTTTGGTGCACTTAATATATAATTCTAGTGGCAGTTAAAAGCAAGTTTAACTAAAGATGTACAGATAAATAGGAAAAGTTAGGTCAATTACTTCTACCTTAGACCTTCATTATTTACAATCATGAATCATCTGCGAAAAAGTTAGAAATCTTGCTTCATGCTCATTACTATAACACTTTTTTTGTTCTTTCTGAATTGTATATCCATGGGCATTCATTTGCATTGATGATAAACTAATTGCTCCAATTGTACATTCGTGCTTCTGACATTTGTCTTCTTTTGCTATCAGGTCCTTGTATTCGTTAAAACTCTCTGACAACCACCTTGGCCGGAATTTTGCAAAAATGGTTTTTGGCACTCTGATAAATGCTTCTTCTAGTCTATCCATCCTTGACCTTTCAGATAACAATGTAAGATGATATTTCATTAACAAAGGTATTTTACATTTCTTTTTGAATCCACCATAAACTAACATGAAACTCGATACAAAATCATGCAGATATCAGGCTGGCTTTCTGAACTCTATTGGAGATCACCAAGTGGCCCTCCCATACCTTTGGGAACTGGAAAGTCCTTGCAATCATTGCGAGTCCTCAATTTAAGGTATAAACTTATAATTACTTTTTGCCTTCTAAGCAAATTTCTATCCCTTCAAATAAAAATTTGTGGCAGTCATAAATAGATCACCGAACTTCAAAAGGTGCATCACCAGTGCTTTACATTGATTACCCTGGGCAGAAACCTGATTTCACTCCTTGTATAACTTGTACTTTTAGGGGAAATAATCTAAACAAAGATGATGCTGATGGCCTTAGATACGCTCTCGTTCACATGCCTAAGTTGGAGGTCTTGGATATTAGTGATAATCCTATTGAGGATGATGGAATCAGGTTGGTTGAATTTTCAATCTCCACATATGCATTGAGCATTATAAGCACAAGGTTTAATATTCTAAGTCATCAATGTATCAGGAGTCTAATTCCATATTTTGTCGAAGCATCTGAAAAGTGCACTCCTTATGCTGATTTAATGTTGGAGAGTTGTGAACTTTCCTGTGATGGGGTGACTCTACTCATAGATACCCTTTCAACCCTAAAAAGACCATTGAAGTCTCTGTCCGTTGCTGATAACGACCTCGGCAGGTTTGTCTGGATGACACTGGCTTCGACATTACATATCATTACTTATGTTTCTTTCTCAATACTTAATGTGTCGATACTCTTATGTAGCCAAGTAGCACCAGCTTTGGGAAAAATCTTGTCTGCATCAATTCAAGTACTCAATGTTGAAGGCATTGGATTGGGTTTATCTGGTTTTCGGGAACTGCAAGATGGCATAACTAAGGATTTGAAGCTAGTTGAGATCAACATAAGGTTCANTTGGGTTTATCTGGTTTTCGGGAACTGCAAGATGGCATAACTAAGGATTTGAAGCTAGTTGAGATCAACATAAGGTTCACAATGCTAGATACTTTTTCTTCTATTTCATATATAAGATTGTAGTTGATGACAGTAGATTGATCTTATTTTTAAATTGTGTAGCAAAAACCGTGGAGGAATTGAAGCTGCAAAGTTTTTGGTAAACCTGATATCAAGGGCACCAGACCTTGTTACAGTCAATGTTGCATATAATCTTTTGCCTTTAAATTCCTTGACCATCGTATGCTCTGCCATTAAAGCTGCTAAAGGTATTTATTTACTGTACCAAGTTTTTCTAAGTAGCTAAATGAGGGTAAGGCTAGCCGCCATTCACCTCTCCCAGACCCTGCGTAAAGCGGGAGCCTTGTGCACTGGGTACGACCAAGTTTTTCTAAGTAGCTAATGTCATCTGATTATTAACTTTCTGCTGCTGCCAGGCCTCATCGTCTATATTAGCATTACCAAATTATTTAGACCTTCTCTGTTTATCACTCTTTTGGTTCAAAGACTGTTAGTGAATAAATCAAAGCAAAGTGTTCATGTGAAATCGTAGTTAATAGGAAGTGAAATAATTTTATATGCCCTTGTTAAGCCTGTTGCTGAATAAGTTTATCTATTAGGTCATCTTGAACATCTGGACTTGAGGGGAAATACTTGGGATAATCAATCAGGTTATGCCT
The DNA here is from genome assembly GCA_006547085.1 of Malus baccata. NCBI lineage: Eukaryota > Viridiplantae > Streptophyta > Magnoliopsida > Rosales > Rosaceae > Malus > Malus baccata. The sequence continues at coordinate 23,313 of VIEB01001426.1, forward strand.
CTATGCTTGCCGACGCCCAATGTAATGGAAAGCCCGTTTTCATTCTTTCGTCTTCACAAACTCTGGTTGCACCCTATGACGATGATCCTTAGATGGGATGGCTATCACACTGTAGTTTTATTCCACACTTGTTATGCAAATGACCCCATTGGATGTACCAAAATTTCTCAGCTGTGCAGCAAAGTTATGCAGGTATTATGCTTTTTAGATATGATTGTGTATATTACTTGCCTTTAAGGCCTTGATAGCTACTAGCTAGCAAGTTATGCTTCAATTGTTGGTTCTTTGTGAGGGGTTTGATGTATTGTGAAGTCTCTTACTGATGGATTATCCTATTAAGTGATGTGGGACTGTTGGGAAACTTTAGCATGCTACATAAACTTTTTGAGTTGGGAAATGCTATAGTCAATCACCCACGCCCGTTGAATCGGCCTGTGCGCCAGCGACTGCCTGAACCCTAACCTTAGCACGCTCTTCTCACGTTTGGAGCTTCGACGCGAAGTTAAAGACAGTTCTGTCTTGTGCAGCAAGTCACATAAAGAAGTGGTTGCCACTACTCACCACCACGATAAGATACAAGGGTATGGGCTTCTACCTATTGTGTTTTGTCATGTATCCATCACATCCATTGCTCAAAACGGAACCATCACAAAAACAAGCAAATTGTTGCTGCTAGAACTGAAGGGCATGGTGGTAATGGTAACTTGTACAACACATTTTCAACCAGGCGGTTCCGTTTATGGCACGAGCATTTCGACGATCATGGTCGATTTATAAGTAGGGAGGGTGGGTAGAGAGGGTTCGAACTTGGGACCAAGAAATTCTAACTTGAACCATGGGTGAGCATGATACAGTTTTGTACATACTAAACCTCATTCGAAAATACAACCCCTCAAACCCAAAACAACCAAATGAAGCGCAACGGTTCGAGTCATTTCGGTTTAAGTCCTCCATTGTTGCACATCTACAAGTTCTACAAGCTCATCCAATTTATCAGAAGCTTTGATAATGAAGAACATAATTTAGTTTCCAAATCTCACCCAGCAACCCTAAAAGGCTGAACCAGCCAACCTGTAAAGTTCAAACTATTTCTACAACATATTGACACCATCCCCACTTAGATAGGGGTATTCTAGTATTTTCAGATATTAACCTAACATAATTAAGCAAGCAAAGCAAAAGGTAGGCCACTTTTAAACCTATTATTTTATTTTTAACTTTGCGCTGTCCAATTGTCGAAAAGGTTGTTGGCTAGGCTTTGTCATCAAGTTAGGCTTTTTTATTTTCTCTCTCTTTTAATAAATTATTTTCCTACAATTTAGTATTACAGTTTAGTAATATTTATTTTCATTTATGATTTTAAGTTTGATTCTCGTAAAAAACGAATTTGAATCACATTATTATAAACTCATTGTGAAGCTTAGCAATTAGCACAATCCTCACCCCCTTCGTATAAATAATATCATTTGTTAAAAAATAAATAAATAATAAATCTCTTTCCTAATCCTCTCAATTAACAACAATATTATCATCATATTACGATAAGTGACCCGTGAGCTAACAATTAGTTACTCATTTTCTGGTTCAAAGTTGTTATCAGTTTTGGCTGCATCATCTCTAATCATCGCGGGGGAGGACTTTCTGGAAGACAAAATATGGGGTCCCGAATTGATAATCTTTTGGACACACCAACCTTTTCCCCTAATTTAGAGTTGGCCCGCAAATTTTTGGACTATAGTTGGTTATTAGGATCGGAATTTCCAATTCAACTTACAATTTTGCTTAAGATTGTGTTCAGCATGTGAGTTGGGCTATAATTGGTCACGACGCTTTGTCAGTTTACTTTGCACTCAAGTTCGAATGTGCTTCTACGTAGATTGGTCGTCTTGGAAAAAATGTTAGGTTTTGTAACATTTTTCATAAAAAATACGTAATGGCTTGTTTGGTGCCTAAAATTGAATCTTATCTAATAATTTGTGAAATTTGAACGTTGAAGGTAGAGGTGAATGGTGAATAGGTTTTGTTTTGTTTTGTTTTTCATTTCGAGGGTATTACAAGAGAATTGGAATATCCAATGAAGACAACTTATCTATTCTAATGATGCTATTTTGCGCAATTAGTTAGAATGATTAGTTTTCGACATTTGATTGAAGAAATTATCAATTTTCACAGGAAGCTCTCAAAATTTTAGAACGGGCCCTGATAGCGATAAGCTATTCCTGTTCTTTTTTTATTTAATGATTTTATTGTATTGTCTATTATTTTGATTTATTTTTTGGGACCATGGTCCATGTGAAAGGCAGGTAGGAACAAGCTTATGCTTTGTAAGAGGAAAACTACTTATTCCGTGGGTTTGCCATTCTAATGTTAAACATCTTATGAATTTTCATCCGTGACGAAATATACTTTCCCATTGTCAATGTGTTAACATCGTACCAAGGAAAAAATTAAAAATATTAAATTAGATCGCATATTCGATACGTTATATTTCATTATCATATCACACATCATGTGAGAGAAAAAAAAATTTAAATATTCTAACACCGAAACATTTTGTGATAAATCTTTACAGCTTATCAAATTGTACAAGTGATAACTAACAAGTTGAGATCAATATCAATGTTACTGAAAACTGAACATTTGACATTCGACCATTTAAGCTTTGTCGTAACCTCAATCTTAACAATTTATTTTATTGTACAAGTCGAATTGTTTGTTTACCTAAATTTTCAATGCCTTGCATTATTTGGCTGGAAAAAGAAAATGACATTCATACTTATAAAACATTATTATACCTAAGTATGCATTACATAATTCTAACCCCGAAAATGAAAAAAATGTTACAGAAAACTTTTAAAGAGTGTTGCTTTCCCATACCAACATCTGTACCCAGATTGGGCTGTCCCAAACGGCAGATTAAATGACACGGAAACTCAGATATGTTTAGAACAAAAAATGTTAACAACACTCTCATGTAGACTTTCGTTTTATCTTTTTTATTCTTGTTCTCATATTGTAATGTTGTATAATAATTCAAACCGTCTGCCTTTTGGGTATCATTTAGTCATTTTTAATTTGGTTAAATTTTTGCACAATTGATTATTAAAGAGTAATATAAAAATTAAATATTACATGATGAAAATGAGATGAATAAAGATAAAACGAAAAGGTTCAGGTAATATTGCTAGCATCCTCACTCTAGAAATCTTATAAATAATATAATATTACAGTTTAATAACATAAAATTTTAAATTCTTATTAAAAAAAGTGAAAAAACTATTTAGTCTTCTATCACAATAAAAAAATAAAAAACAGTAAAATAATTTCACAAAACAAAATTTTACTTTTTTTTGTTTAAACATCACTGACGAGTAATTTTAATATCTGTAATTTAAAAAATTTAAATAAAAAAAAACTACTCTCCCTCAATCCACTCTCACATTCTTTCTCACTCTCTTCCTCCCTCTTTCAATTTAAAAAAAAAAAAATTCACGGCATGGTACAATGTTGTTAAATCGTTAATTATTTCAAAAGGTAAAAAAATTGTTAATTAACAATAAATTAAGACAAAAAATAATTAAATATGCAGAGACTGTGACAGTTCACTAGTAAGTACAAACAAGTAAGAACTAAGAACGCAGTGGTAGACTCAGTAAATTAATCATTAAACAGGGGTAACGTCTCGAACCACCCCTCAGCCACATGCTTGTTTCTCCATCTCCTTCGGTTCCAATCTAGTGAAAAAGCCAAACTACCCTCTCTCTCCCTCTCTCTAAAACTTTCTCTCTCTAAAATCTAAACCAAACATCTTCAACCTTCAGACTCGAGTGACAGAGAGAGACGACCCTGTAAATTCAGACACACTCATCCTCCTCCGCATTTCTCTCCGCATTTTCTCTCTCTAACTTTCTCTCTCCACATCCCACTTTCAGTCACTCACTCTCTCACTCCACCAACTCCAAACGCCCATTCCTCTCTCTCCCCCCTCCTTCGCTCTCTCTTATGCCCTAACTCAGCACCTAATTCACCAGATCTGAGCCCGACCGCACCAGATCGAACCCTAAAGTTTCTCCGATGGAGGAAGCGCTGGAGCTCGCGCGTGCCAAGGACACCAAGGAGCGCATGGCGGGAGTGGAGCGCCTGCATCAGCTTCTGGAAGCGTCCAGAAAGAGCCTGACTTCGTCGGAGGTGACGTCGCTCGTCGACTGCTGCTTGGATCTTCTCAAGGACAACAACTTCAGAGTCTCCCAGGGCGCTCTGCAGGCCCTTGCCTCCGCCGCCGTGCTCTCCGGCGACCACCTCAAGCTCCATTTCAATGCGCTTGTTCCCGCCGTCGTTGAGCGTTTGGGCGATGGCAAACAGCCCGTCCGCGACGCCGCTAGGAGGCTCCTGCTTACTCTTATGGAGGTATTCTTTTTACTCTCTTCCTCTTTTGCCCTCTGCGTTTTGTCTTAATTTCTCAAATGTAGTGCAATAACAAACTCGTGGCGAAATCGTTGAGGCTTCTAATTTTTAAATTGATTCTGAAAAGATGATAACATGGTAATTACACATGAAAATGTGCATGAAATTGTTGCCCAACAAAGTTCGTGGATTTTAGCATGTAGTTAGAGGCCAATTGAGTACTTTTAGAGGTGTTTTGCTGTGCGGTATGGTTTACCTTATCATAGATACACCTCAATTTTGCACTGGCTATTGTTTGTTGTACTTCGCGTATTGGGACCAATCAGGTTGTTGCTAATCCATCTAGACATTATCAGATTTTCAATTATTGTGGCGCACATAGATAAACAGACTCAGTGACCCGTATCGTATAAATACTTGAACCACTTTGCAGTTGAAGTTTCTCTGAATAGCATGAAGAAATGATAAGATGGGTTGTCATTACACGTAAGTATTTGCCTGATTCGGCAGCCGTGCACTTTAGAGTTGAACCAGTTATGTTGGATAGTGGAAGTCATTTCATCATGTTACAATACGAATCACAGCACATTTTTAGTATGACTCAATATTTCAGTCTGTGTCTTAAAATAAGAAACTACAATTACACGAGACATGCACAATACAGTATATCTTATCTGCTGAGTTTCCAACAAAAAAAAGTCGGAACCATTCTGCTGTTTTTGTTGTTTTCCTAGCCTAATTTGAGAGGAGATTTTTAGCTTTTAATGCAATTAGTACCTCTGACAGCCCCTTCTTTGTGTGCGTCACAGACGGTGGAGAACTGGAGATCATAATAGCGCCTTATCTGATTTATTTGAAATATCATTATGTATCCTGGTTTGATCTCAAATCATTGTTTCCCTTAAGGATTAAAAAGGATCAAATCTTGTTTTCTTTCTGCTGCAGGTTTCTTCTCCGACAATAATCGTTGAAAGAGCAGGATCTTATGCCTGGGCGCACAAAAGCTGGAGAGTTCGAGAAGAGTTTGCACGAACGGTCACCTCAGCAATTGGACTTTTTGCATCAACTGAACTTCCACTTCAGCGGACTATACTTCCTCCGGTATGTGTGTTGAATTTTATGAGCAAAACATATTTTCTTCCTAACCAGTTCATATGCTTTTGAGAAACAAAATAAAATTTTCAATGTTTCTTTATAATTAGATTCTACAGATGTTAAGTGATCCAAACCCTGGTGTAAGGGATACAGCTATAGCGTGCATTGAGGTTAGTAACTTAGTAGTATTGGATGTATATGCAGGAGATGTATACCAGGCAGGGCCTTCATCTGACAATTATTCTTATTTATGCTTTCTTTTCAATTTCCAGGAGATGTATACACAGGCAGGACCTCAATTCCGAGATGAACTTCAGAGGCACCACCTTCCTATGTCTATGGTGAATGTCTAAGATAATATGCAGTTTACTTTCCTATAATTCCTTGCCCCTTTAATTTTTTTTTTCAAGTACAATGACCAATTTTTCGTAGTTTTGTTCGAACTAATCTGAATGTCATATGATGCGGGTTGCACTTTGGGTTTCATTTTTCTAAACAATGTGCAACTGCAGCTGAAGGATATTAATGCAAGGTTAGAGAGGATTGAACCTAAGATTCGCTCGTCGGATGGACTGAGTGCTGTAGAAGCGAAGCCTGTGAACCTTAACCACAAGAAAAGTAGCCCAAAGGCGAAGAGTTCCTCGAGGGAGGCATCTCTCTTTGGAGGTTAGGATGCTTTGCCCTCAATTCTGGGAAGTTCAAGAGATTACGTACCCACTGATTTATTTGGTGATAAATTAACTGTAGTTTACATATGTGCATTTATAAAAACAATATGTTGGCAAATTTTGAAGAATCTTTTGTTATAAAGTTTCATGACCCAGACATTCCTTGATTGCCTTAATTTATAGTTGCGAAAGCCGGTTCATTTTCTTTTTACCATATGGTGAAGCACCATATGAATTTTGGTTTCGGGATTAAGATGGGTTGGAATTGAAGATTTTTGACATTCCAATTTCATATCTATGATGTGTTGGTACTGGATACTGTTGAAACATATTGGCACTGTAGAAAATGGCCTAGACATTATTATTCTCAGTTTTAAAAGAATTTCTGCATATAGTTATTTAAATGGTTTTAGCTATGCTTGAAATATTCTTTGCATTATCTGTGGAACTGTTAAGATTGTTGAATAATTGATATCTGTTGAATGGCTATTCTCTTCTGTCCCATGCAGCGGAAACAGATGCTTCTGAAAAATCCGTAGACCCTATTAAAGTTTATTCAGAAAAGGAACTAATAAGGGAAATTGAGAAAATTGCTTCTACCCTTGTACCAGAGAAAGACTGGTCAATTCGCATTGCTGCAATGCAGAGAATTGAAGGACTTGTATATGGAGGTTTGGTTCCCCACTCTATTGCAATTCCTTCCTTCCCGATCTTAGACATGCATGTTCAATCAACTTATGTTTTATCATGTCATAAATTATTTTGATTAGATAAAACCATTGTATTGTTGTGTCAGTATGGTCATTATATTTCTTTTGTATTGTATCATTTGCTTCAAGCTTCCTCTTTTCTCACCTTTCTTAACCGCTTTGATTTTTTGATGAATGGAAATTTAATTTATTTGTTACAAGTAATATTGCTGTGAAATGGCTGTAGCTTCAAAAAGATTATTGGCTTGTAATAGTTTGAGTTAATAAATACATGTAGGTGCTGCTGACTACCAATGTTTCCGGGGACTCCTGAAGCAACTTGTTGGGCCTCTGAGCACACAATTATCTGATCGAAGGTCCAGCATAGTGAAACAGGTGCGCTAATATATTCTTGTATTTTTCATGTGCCTGGTTATGGATTTATTCTTGCACTTCAGAAACCCCTTTTAGGAGATTAGTTCACAATCAAATTTTTAGTAACCTGCAGCTTTATGTTGTGAACAGTTTGCTGTTTCAATTTATATTTTAGCTCATTACTTGTGGGAAATGTTCGCCGAAAACAGTTATATCAAAGTTTTAAAATAGAGGCAGACACTGTGGTTGGTTCTTGCTATTCTTTGCAGTTGTCAGTGAGATATTTGGATTAGAAACATTTAGCTCTTGAAAACTTTGCATAGATTGTGGTACAAATGTCAAAGGCAGCTGTTCATACCTTCTTAATGCTTTGTGCTTGTTCATGTGCCTTGGGGTTGCTGATTAGTTTTTCTTCTTGTTAGGCTTGCCATCTGTTATGCTTTTTGTCAAAGGAGTTATTAGGAGATTTTGAGGCATGTGCGGAGATGTTCATTCCAGTAAGTTCATTTTTTGCCAAAATCAATCCTCAAGTATTGACTGAAAAGAAAATTCCTCAAGTGACAATTTTTTTTAACTAATTTTATCATATGGTAATCAGGTTCTTTTCAAGCTGGTTGTGATTACTGTGCTTGTAATTGCAGAGTCTGCAGATAACTGCATAAAAACGGTAATTCTAACTCTAATGATCTTTTACTTTTTTTTTTTGTTTCTGAGTAAAAGAAAATGATTTTTTAAAGCAGGATTTTGGCACTTTATCCTTTTTCCTTATCAGATGTTGCGTAATTGTAAAGTTGCTCGCGTGCTTCCTCGAATTGCTGAATGTGCAAAGAATGACCGTAATGCAATACTTCGTGCAAGGTATAACTCTCGAGATCAATTCATACACAGGCAGATGCAATGAGTTATGCATTTGTTTTTTGTTTCATTTATTAATTTATTTTGTATTGTAGGTGCTGTGATTATGCTCTGTTGATACTAGAGTATTGGGCTGATGCACCTGAAATACAGCGCTCGGCGGATTTGTATGAAGATCTAATAAGGTGTTGCGTGGCCGATGCAATGAGTGAGGTATTCATATCAAGGATTCCTATATTTTTTTCTCACTTGTTTGGAGTTTTCATATGTATTAGGATTCATATGTGGCACTTCCTGTGTATATATATAGGTCCGATCAACTGCAAGAATGTGCTATAGAATGTTCTCGAAAACGTGGCCAGAGCGTTCCCGACGGTTATTTTCGCTATTTGATCCTGTTATTCAAAGGGTATGCCATTTTCTTTATCGCAAGGTGGATTGCATTCTCTTTTTATGGGGAAGTCATTGTTTAATTTTTAAAATTGTGCACAGTTAATCAATGAAGAGGATGGGGGAATACATAGGCGTCATGCTTCTCCTTCCGTTCGTGATAGGGGTGTGTCACATACTCCGCAGCCATCTGCTGCCTCAAATTTGCCTGGATATGGAACTTCGGCTATTGTTGCAATGGATAGAAGTTCAAGTTTATCATCTGGCAATTCTATCTCATCAGGACTACTTCTGTCGCAAGCTAAGTCACTTGGTAAAGGTACTGAACGTAGTCTGGAAAGTGTGTTGCATGCAAGCAAACAGAAGGTCAGTGCAATTGAAAGCATGCTTAGAGGTTTGGATTTGTCTGAGAAACATAATTCAACTCTCCAGTCATCAAGCCTGGATCTAGGTACCTAATGACTTTGCCTATATATTATTTTTCTTTTATTGGAATATAACTTGTAAATTTCAGCATATGGAGTCATTAGATAGTTATGGGAATGAACTAGCTGCTCAATTTAGCAAATTTGATTCCGTTGTGAGCGGCTAAATTGTTCTCTTTTTACCCCTAGTGCAGGAGTTGACCCTCCATCATCTCGTGATCCACCATTCCCTGCTGCTGCCCCAGCTTCTAATCATCTCTCAAACTCTTTAATGGCAGATTCAACTACCTCAAGTATCCATAAAAGTAGTAGCCGCAATGGTGGATTGGTTTTGTCCGATATCATTACACAAATTCAAGCTTCCAAAGATTCTGGTAAATCATCATATCGCAGTAATCTATCAGCAGAAGCTATGTCAACTGTTTCTTCATACGCAATGAGGAGAGCTTCCGAGAGAACTCAAGAAAGAGGTTCGATCGAAGAGAACAATGACACTAGGGAGGCTAGACGGTTTATGAACTCTCAAATTGATAGGCACTATGACACGTCTCACAGAGATGGGAACTTTAGGGATTCACATAGCAATCATGTGCCGAATTTTCAAAGGCCACTCTTAAGAAAGAATGTGACTGGAAGGATGTCTGCAGGCAGGAGGAGAAGTTTTGATGATAGCCAACTCTCACTCAGGGAAATGTCAAATTATGTAGAAGGTCCCGCATCTCTAAATGATGCTCTGAGTGAGGGACTGAGTCCATCGTCTGACTGGAATGCTAGGGTTGCTGCATTTAATTATCTACGATCTTTGCTGCAGCAAGGCCCAAGGGGAATTCAAGAAGTGATTCAGAATTTTGAGAAAGTAATGAAGTTATTTTTCCAACACTTGGATGATCCCCACCATAAAGTTGCTCAACAAGCATTCACTGAATCCTGAAGGTTCTGGTAATACTGGCATCCTTAAATTATGGCTTTCTAAGTTGGCGCCATTGGTCCATGATAAAAATACTAAACTAAAGGAGGCAGCCATTACGTGCATAATATCTGTTTACTCCCACTTTGATTCTGTAGCTGTCTTGAATTTTATTCTTAGTTTGTCAGTTGAAGAACAAAATTCTTTGAGAAGGGCCCTGAAACAGTACACTCCTCGCATTGAAGTGGACCTTATGAACTTCTTGCAAAACAAGAAAGAGCGACAGCGCCTCAAGTCTTATGATCCATCTGATGTAGTTGGAACATCTTCTGAAGAAGGATATGTTAGCGCCTCAAAGAAAAGTCACTTCTTTGGGAGGTATTCTGCTGGTTCAGTTGATAGTGATGGCGGCAGGAAGTGGAGTTCAACTCAAGAATCAGCCATGGTCACCGGCCCTGTTGGCCAAGCAGCTTCTGATGACACACGGGAGAACTTGTATCAGAATTTTGAGACTGGTTCCAACACTGATGTTCTCAATTCAAAATCCAAGGATATGTCTTACACTATGAATTCCATGAGTCAGAACTTCTCCTCCTGGACTAGCCAAGTGGATAAAGTTGATGGTAGAGTAAATTTAGAAGGCTTGTCTACTTCTTGCCTGGACGTTAATGGTCTTATGAGCTTGGACCATATAGGGGTTGCTGAGACTCTTGGGCATGATAGTGAAGCTCCCGCCGACTTGGACCCTAATCAATATAAACTTACAGCTGTGAAGGTTAATTCTGCACCAGAATCAGGTCCCAGCATTCCTCAAATACTTCATCTGGTGAGTTCTTTTGCTTAACAAGTTCAAAATTTTCCTTAGAGAGTAAGTTTATTATCAGTATTTTGTTATAGAACTTTTTACTTTTCTAGGCTTTTATTATTGTGATGAATTTTTTTTGGATAATTGCACCAGTAATCTACTTCTCTAAACAGTCAACTGTTGTGACAAAAAAATGTATTGATATATTCTTTTACAATCGAGCTTTAATGTCATGTTATTTCTTTTCTGTTAATTGAATGTGTGTATAGATCAGCAATGGAAGTGAGGAAAGCCCTACAGCAAGCAAACGTGGTGCACTTCAACAATTAATTGACGCTTCCATAGCTAATGACCACTCTCTTTGGACCAAGGTTTGTTAGCCCTGACACAGGACACATTTTCTGTCTTTTTTAACATATGTGTAATGTTTTCAAAAATTATTTAAACATTTATACGAAGATAAGAAAGCGGGAAGAGAATGCTTGAATAAATTAGAAACTGAGAAGTTGACAATTGTTTGGTTATTGATCAAAGGAGACGGAGAGAATATTACAACGTGTCCATATTTTTATTGTTTTACCTTTCTTTCATTTATAGAATGCTTGTAAATCTCGTCATAAATTTTGTAACTTTGAAATGGTGTTAGCTCTCAGGATCATAGTAGCATTGAGAATTGGCTTAATAGTTGATACGTAGACATACGGATTTCAATGTTGATTCTGTTGACTGCACAGTGAAGTCACATGGATGAGGAAACACATTTTTTATTGCACTAGAGAAACAAACTACTTATACACATTTTTGTGGGTAAACTAGAATTCTGTAATGTAATTACTCAATCGTATATTAATGATTGTTCTGTGGTGCATGTGCAGTACTTCAATCAGATTTTGACTGTTATACTTGAGGTGTTGGATGATTTTGAGTCCTCGATTCGGGAACTCTCTCTTTCCTTGATTGTTGAAATGCTTAAGAACCAGGTTTGTTGTTTATTTTTTTGGATACGTATTGCCTGGAAATTGTATAGCTCTTACAAATTGTATTCCTGATGTTGCTTTCATTTGTTTCCAGAAAGATGCAATGGAAGATTCTGTTGAGGTCGTAATTGAGAAGCTGCTTCATGTTACGAAGGATGTGGTTCCCAAGGTAAATTTTGTTGCATTAATTATTTTATTCTGGACTTACATTGTTTTGATGGCTCAAACTATACGATATTCCTGTCAGGTTTCAAATGAATCCGAGCACTGCTTGAGTATCGTTTTGGCCCAGTATGATCCATTCAGATGTCTAAGCGTACGTACTTACGATCCAGCTCCCTAATAATCCAGTTGTTTGGAAGTGAAAAATAAATTAAAATATCAGAAACCTTTGAGTTATGTTTGGCTTATTTCCCCTGTACTTTGTTGCGAGTACTGTTTAACATTCAGTTGTTGATGCTGCAGGTTATTGTACCTCTGTTGGTAACTGAAGATGAGAAAACTCTTGTTACTTGCATCAACTGTTTGACAAAGGTATTACGCTTCCGGAGCTGTATTAGCTTGTTTATAAACACTATTGATTGCACACATTAAATTCGAGCTTAGGAGTTATTTTGCATCATGCCATTTCATGCGTAGTTTTTATGAACTATCTTGCTAAGGCTCTTATGTTCCATTCTTCAGCTTGTAGGCCGGCTTTCACAAGAGGAATTGATGGCTCAGTTGCCATCATTTTTGCCTGCACTTTTCGAAGCGTTTGGAAACCAGAGTGCTGACGTTCGCAAGGTAAGGGTTACTATTTGTCTGATCCCTTAAACTACACATTGGCCCATGGGAGTCAATTATGTTCAGCATATAGTCATCTGGTGCCGGTGACTGAATTTTTTCATTTTATGTTATACAGACTGTTGTCTTCTGTTTAGTCGATATATACATCATGCTCGGAAAAGCGTTCTTGCCATACCTGGAGGGACTCAACAGCACGCAGTTACGGCTGGTGACTATTTACGCCAACAGAATTTCACAGGCCAGGACGGGCACGTCAATTGACACCAACCATGATTAGCGCGGTTTGTTTAGGCAGGAATTCTGGGTTTCCGGTGTTGCGTCGTTCATCGTGTTGTGTATTTTTGTATATTGTGTGAATGCATTTTGACTTCAATTTTTTTGTAATTTTGTTATCTTCACATGCTTGTATGTTCTTATTCTTTCGTCAAATTCTCGTGTTTGTCTGGTTTGGAGGTAGAACTGAAGAGTGCAATTTGTGGGAAGCGATTAGTGTCACAGCGCACATATTGTAATCGAAATTTCCCAAACAGCGTTTATATGTATATAAAAGCAAAAGGTTTTGGAATTACCATTCATTTATGGAACGAGCTTTGTAAATTATTGGTTCTCTGTTTGGCCATTTTCGGTGTGGGTCGGGTGGTATTGTTGGCGTTCCAAAATAATCGTTAGATTATATGTTAAATTAGAAAGCTGATGGGATTCGAACTCATGCTATGATGTAAGAGCAACACTCGTTTTTACCACTGCAGTAGAGGATCGGGGATTACAAAGACAGATAATTAGGGTTCAGTGATATGTTTGGTTTTGTATTTGAGGAAGGGTGATGCTATCTATACTCCTTTTTTTACCTTTCACGCACTCTTTTTAATTTCTGGTCGTCAGATTGAATGAATTGAAGAAAATCAATAAACAAAAATTAACAGCGGTGTGTAAAAAATAAAAACAGGCGTGAATAGCTCTACTCTTGAGGAAAAGTTTCTTAATGCATAAGGATCCATTAATGTTGATCTGGGCTATAAGGATCTATTAATCTGCAGGTGCCTACTTTGGGTTTTGAACTATGTTTGATGTTGATCTGGGCTCTATGGAAGCATAGGAATGATGTCCTATGGAACGGCACTGTGGTACCACCACAAGAGATTGTGCTTAGAACCGAAGGTTGGAAGCAGGAATACCACAAATGGCACAAGCCAGCAGCAAAGAGGTCTGTTCGAGAGGTTTAGAAGTGGCGGAAGCCTGAGGAGGGTTGGATCAAGTGCAATTTTGATGGGGCCTGGAGTCAAAGTGGGCGTCGGGGAGGTTTTGGGGTTGTGATGCGTAACCACATGGGGGAGTTTATTGCCGCTGCTGCAGGTCCAATTGAGAGACCACAATCGGCCCTGCACGCTGATTTCATTGCAGCTCGCCGTGCTATGTTGTTGGCAAGGGACTGACTGTTCAGTTTTTGGTCCAATAATAAATGAGTTGAGGTGTTTTCTTGTGAGTTGGGCGTCTTCGGAGATCAGTCGTATCCAGCGGGAAGGTAACTCGACAGCGCATTGGTTGGCTCGGATGGGGATTAGTAGTGATCAGGAGGTATTATGGTTTGAGGAGCCTTCGGACTTAATTCAAGATATTCTATCTGAGGAGGGATTGTAATTTCATTTTTTATTGTTCATTTGAGGATAGGTTTATTGTTGTGTGGGATGCTCTTTTTCTTCGACCGGGTTGAAATTCCTAACAAGATTTTTATCGAGACCCATTATGCACACTACCCTCAGTTTGTACGTATTCTAATTTGCTTAATGAATATCGTACCTTTGTTTAAAAAAAAAAAAAAAGATCCATTAATTATAAATTAGGGTCATACTAAATATACAGAGTGCTATTGAGATTGAATTTTTGAAAAAATTTAGAACCTAAATGTTGGTGTGAACATCTAAGTTCAAATAGTATATTGTAATTTATTTATTTTTTATTTTTTAAAGATTTTTTCTACAAAAGACTAGATTTTTTTATTTTTTTTATATGTCTGCATGTAGAGAAGAATACTGTTAACGCTTACAATTGGTAAGGTTAACAAAGATTAGGATAGCCGTGTATTAGTCGGGCACGGGATTTGCAAATAATAAGAAATTGATAATAAGATTCAAGTGATTCACTCTAAAAATTGAGCTATTGAGTCTCTTGGATTGATAGACTACATGATTACAAATAGGAGTCGGCTCGATATTGTATAATTTATCTTTCAATTCGTTCTATTCCTTCTAAGAAGTACTCGTCCTTATATTGGCTTTTCTCTTAGCCTTAAAACATTTGAGCTCAAACCTATCAGTTCCTTTGCATTTAATGCACATGTTTGACTTGCTAGTTGTCCTTCCACCCTTTAGCCAACATGTCGCAACGAGGTGACGTTTGTGCATGTTCACTTGCGGGTTTTCTTGGTACAATGCAACCGAGCGCCTTGCTTAGCCTGAGGTTAGTGGAAACCCATACCCAAGTGCCCTATCTGTTAGTCTTATGTCTCTTCGTAGGCCGTTGACTCCTCGACTAGCCACCACGTGGTTTAGAGTTGATGTTTGAGTAGGTCTGCCATTTTATTTCTGGAAACTCGTACCACGAAGTTGTCAGTGCACCAATTTACCCCAAAGAGGTCGGAAAGTACTTAATGGGGAAGCAGTCGCCTTAATTGTTGATAGGACATCTGGAGGCCACGGGCTCTTGAGGCGTTCGACTTCTTCCTTCCAAGTTCATCAGGCCTTAACCTTCTTTGTGTTCCTTTTGCCCGGTGTTCCTTGGGCAAGTGTTCCTTTAGGCCTCTCGGGGTCAGAATGGATCCTGCGTTAGCAAATACATAACAAAAATATCATAGCTCTATATTTTAACAATAAAACCCTAAAATCTTCCTCTAGTTATTGATCATGTCGATTCTCATATGAATACTCAACAAGTTTCCCACAACAATTTTGAAAAAATCATGAAGTTTGTCACAGGACTTTTCAAAAAGATCTTCTTCATCCCCTACACCTTATCCATCTTGATCTCAGCGTTTTACTCGTGGGGATATACGTCTGGTTGCTGGTCAACCTGAAAAAACTCGGCCACAACTAGGGATGGCAATTTGACATATCAAACCTGTTCCTCGTAGGTAACCGATCCGAACTGTTCAGTTTTGGGGATTAAATTTCGGGTATTTTACGGTTATGGGTAACCATCGGATAAATTTTTCGGTTTCAGGTTTGGTTATGGTTATTGGGGTATCCATCCCAAACCATACCTGAAACCGAACTGTTTTGAATTAATAAAAAAATCAATATTTATTATATCGATAAGAGAGTTATCAATAATCATTAATAATATAAATTATATTCTTATCAATTGATTCAATTATTAATAGTATTAATCTCGTTTTAACAATATTTATCACATGCATTGTTTGTAACAATTGTATTAATAACACTATTTAGTATTTAATATTTAATCTTATTAATATATGCTGTATATGCATTCTATTAGTAATCTATTTAATTTCTATTTAAAATTTATTATTTAATTATTAATATAAAAATATAAACATATTATAATGGGAAAAACCGTTGCCCAATAGAAAATCCGTTACCCAATAAGTTCGGTTATGGGGAAAAACCGTTTGAGGATTCTACGGTTTCGGGTTCGGGGAAAATAAATGGGTTGTGATGACACATCCGAACCCGATCCGCCTCATTGCCATCCCTAGCCACAACACAATTTCACACTTAGGGCACATTTACTAAGTAATTAAAATGGGGAGAATTGAATTCAGGAGGAGTTAAATTGATGAGGAATCCAAATCAAATTCTTATAGAAGTTGTTTACTAAAATGTCTGAAATGAGAGTAGGACTAACACTGACACCATACTAGCGGTTTACCTAACACCTACTTTAATTACTATACTGCCATGTTCTAAGTAAACTCTTTAATGTGCTAGTTAATAAATTTTATAGAAAACTTCATTTTAATCCTTGGCAAAGATGACTTTTTGATTAAAACCATGAGTAAGATCAAAATCTAATTTTAGTCCCTTGATACATTAATAACCTCATTTATTAATTATATTTTGAATTTTTAATTATTTGTCTTTTTCTTTCTAATTTTTAATGTATTAATTTTATTTCATTATAATTTTTATTTTCATTTCATTCATCGTAATATACTTTGTTGTGAACACTTAGATAAACTAATTTTTGTTATACAATATATTTTGATGTACTTTATCTTCTTCATTTAGGTATATTAAATTCATTATAATACATTTCAGTGCATACATTTAGGTACACACATTTCGGTACATACATTTCGATACAAACATTTAGGTACATTAATTCAATATAATACATTTTCGGTACTAACATTTCGCTACATACATTTAGGTACATTAATTTAATATTAATACATTTCGGTGCATATATTTAGGTACATACATTTCGGTACTAACATTTAAATATATTACAATATAATATATTTCGGTACTAACATTTAGGTACATTAATTGAGTCTTTCAAGTTTGAAGAATGTTAAATAAAATTAATAAATTAAAAAACTCTTTTTTGGTAAAAAAATAAATTAAAATTTGTGTATTAATAAATTTAAATATTTAATGGGAGACATTAAATAAAATGCACATTAATTATTTTGAATTAAAGGCACATTAGGGACTAAAATCAATATTTAATCTAACACCAGGTTTTTTTTTAATTTTAATCTTCTTGAGGGATTAAAGTTCAAAAACCCCTTT